>JAOZJS010000690.1:0-22541 GCA_025882695.1 Amerodectes protonotaria
TTAGTCAATAACTATCTGGATTAGGGCTATCTAGGGTCTTCCAGCTTTAGCTATGTCAGCTAGAATTAAAATGAACTAAAAATAATAAAAATAATAAATAACTTACCGCGAGGACATGCAAAACAACCATCCAGGACGAGAGCCAGTGTGCGACTGGACAAAGCATTGTTTTCGAATGACTTGATTATCAACTAGGGAGTCATAGGTCAGAAAAATCAACTACACAACTTGAATCATCTAATTCCTCTCTGCGAACGTAGTCGATGAACGGCGCTTGCCGTCTCGCGAAATTTTAGTTATTTTAACCTTTTTAGTGCCAGATGCCGATCGATCGGCACCGGATAGACTTGCGAAAGTATGCAAAGTATATGCTTTATTTTGTGAAAATCGATGGTGTTAACTTTACTATGGTGGTTAGAACAAATAGAATTGTATACCCAAATATGTTTTGTAAGAGAGAACTATTTTAAAACTCGATTGTTCTTTTTTACAGTATAGTTCATTCGAAATTGAAACGTCATCATTGTTATAGTTTTTTAGCTTTTGGTTATTGTGTTTGAGTTTTTTTTCGCTTTTTTCGGAGCACAGAACAACCTTGCTTGTCTGCATCAAGGAAGACCAAATGATCCAAATGTTGAACGATCTGGATTGTAATAACAGTGACGAGGAATCAAGGCTTCGGGATCTGTTGATTCAAACGGACAGTGATACAGAAATTGAACCAAGTGAGAGCAATGAAGAGAATTGATGAACAGTGAAGCTTTGCGAAAATTTCGGGAGGTTACTGTGGGCAATTGATAACCAATTCGATAATCGGCCTCAGTTCTTGGAGGATCATGGGGCAAAACATCTACCAAGTCCCAACTCGCACCCTAGATCATATTTTGATGGCCCATGATAACAACGGACGCTTGGGGGAGGAAAAGACGTTTGATGTTATTGTAAAAAGTAACGTAAATGTTCGTTGTACGATGTCATCGTTTCTCTCATCGTTCGTGCCTATGTTTGTTGTTTAGTGTATCCTCATTTTTCAAATAAAGTATTTTTAAAATCCACGCGTCCTGAACTGTGGTTATTATAAAATGTAATAAGTCGAGAAGCATGATAGTCATGCAATTAACATCACGCTGGCAGGAAGTCATAAATAATGATGGCAATTATATTATTCAATAAAGTTTATCCAAAGTATCCGGAATTTTAGTTTTTTCGCAAAAATGCCACCTGTTGATCAAAACGGAAACCCAATCTCAGTGCTGCCACCTGTTGATCAAAACGTGAACCCAATCCAAGTGCTGCCACCTGTTGACCAAAAAGTGAACCAATAAAGTGCACCCAAAAAAATTTCAATCAATAAATTTTATCCACTACAATCTGTACAAAAAAAAATACATGAGCAAAAATCTTTTAGAAAAGAAAATCTGGACCATCATTTCAGACACTTTCACCACCACCACCATATTTGATTTTGATATTGTTCCGAATGATCAAGCTTCGTATCAATCTTTTCCAATTGCCATATATTCGTTTCTCTCGATCTTGTTTATCACGTTCCTGTTGTATTTCATTGTTTCGTTCCCAAGCTTCACTTAGAACATTTTCAAATTCTTGGCAAACCACAAAACCATCGATGATGGGATGTGAACCGATTCCTTTTTTGTTATTATCGAAACCAACAATGGCTGGTGCACAATCAATATTCATTTTATGCGCTAGCCTAGCAATACCGGGCAACCGCAACAACACCGTTCCTTTGGGCAACATGCAAGGCTGAAATAGATCCACATTACCGAAACCGTTTCTAGGAACCACACCGTTCTCCGCTACAGGTGGTTCATATGGTTTTGTTTGCCAAACACCGAACAATTCCAATGGCTGTCTTTCGGCTTCACCATTGGAGAATGGTTTGATTTTTTTGAATTTAGACAATTCAATTTTGTATGGCTTCTCATTTGGCATCACCGTACGTGCATCACGAAGCCATGTTTCACGTGATTTGAGTGTGTAAAGACAATCTCTTGAATAGATTGGTTCATCATTGAAGAATCCCAATGGTGGCAGATCGGGTGGATAGAATGCCTGAAATTTTAGGGTATGTCGGGCCAGCGCAAACAATGGATGATTTTTATAATCGGCCACACGTTTTGGAAATTCCACGTTGGCTTGCATTTTTTCAAACTCCAGCTTATCAGCCTTTTCGGTCATGGTCATTGTGGGACGTTTCATCATGTCCATGGTGGTTTCATACCAATCATCACCATCATCATCCGCATCACCACCATCGATACGATTCTTGATTCGTTCGAACGAGAACCAATTCCTACAATAACGTTGAGTTACATCGCTTATGTAGCCATCGTTATCAATGGCCAAAACGTAGGAGATAATTTTCAATTTTTTGGCCAATTTTCCCACCATCGCATGTGGATCATCGTATATTTCCTGGACGAAATTCGCACTGATCCATCGTTTTTCGTTGGGATCAAACCATTCCAACCAATAACAATCGTGGATATCTTGAAGTTTAGGCTGAACCACCTGCAATGGTTCTTCTTTGTTTTTAATGAATTTGGTATGTTTCGTTAACAAATCCAATGGTTTGATCGGTACAGGACACAGTAGATAACATAAACGAACCTTGAATTTCAACATTCGTAACAATGCTGCCATGATCATATTCAACATCAATGCTGTATCCACTACTTGCTTTTGGAACGTAGAAATTAGTTCTTGTTGTTCAATATTCGGGATATGTTTTTTAGTGGTTCGCATGAAAATTTTGAAATTTTTCTGAAACAATTCAAACACTTGTTCAGGCGTGATTGGCTGCTGCTGTTTTTGCTTCTTCTTGTTGGTGGCAGTGGTTGGTGGCTGGTAATTTTGAAAAAATTCACAAGACATTATCAAAGCTTTCATTAGGTCACCATTGATTATGGAATTTAAATATTTCAAACGATACATGTACAATAGTAGATGAGTACGATGAGCATTTAATTGGATGGCTTTCCTTTGATGATTCATATCGCAACGAATACATTGTCGGATCCAATCCCATTTGCTGGTGGATTTTTTGGCCTGTGTTGGTGCTTTCAGCTCGATTTGAATATTGTCCGGTAATTCTGGATTATAAGTATCCGGATCAAAATCTTCTTGGGGGACCTCTTCCCAATCATCATCATCTTCATCATCGTCGTCGTCATCACTTTTGATGGCACTTTTGTTTGGTTTCTTGCCAACGATTTCATCACCATTGGCCATCACTTTATCACTTTTCATTTGTTTACCATTCTTCATTTTCGATGATTTTGTCCCATTCTGTTGTTGTTGTTGTTTTTTTGTCGTCGATGGTTTTGTCCGTTTGACACCAGCTTTGACAGTGCTGGATTTTTTTCCACGTTTCGCTGGCATTTCATCTTCACTTGGTTCAAAATCAGAATCTTCATCGACCATATCATCCTCCATGTCGTCATCATCATCTTCGGAATCCATCACTTCGGGTTTATAATCATCTTCATCATCATCATCATGCTTACTTTTTTTCGGAATGATTTTTTTGATTTTTTTCGCACTGGAATTCTTAATGCTACCACGTGTTTTTGGAGCCATTTTTGAAATGCACGAACAAAATGTCAACAACCAAGACAACAATGCCGCGAAATTCCTGGAAGGCCTCTGAAGAAGGATCGTCCGTAAACAAAGTTACCGAAAAAAAATTCAACTTTCAACTTGAATCGAGATTTTTTTTCAAAGTAATTTTTCGCACAAAATAAAATCATTTTAATTTTTTGTTTCGTCCAGATAAATTCATGCACCACCCACTTACATGCAAACAAACACCCAACACAGATGAATTGGTTTTTTGTTTTGTACACACGAAGATGTATAAATAAATAAAGATTGTCAATTTTTTTTTCAATTTGGCCAATCGGAATCGGAAATCATCGGGATTTCCATGGATTACGTTCAAATCTGTGTTGGTATGTCTTAAAATTACATAAATTAATAAGATAAAGGGATGTTAATAAAGGTAGATAGAAAGGAGAACATCAAGGTATTTTTTTTGTTTCAGGTAAAATGTGTATACGTGTGTATAAGTGTGTGTGTGGTAAATTCAAAGTGTAAAATCAAGAAGACAAGACAAGACAAAATAAAAAGAAAGAATGAACAGAGAAAACAAAAAAAAAAAGAAAATTGAGGAGAAAATCTTAACGGAAATTCATAGGTTGTCACACACATACAAACAAACAAAAATCAATGATCATGACTGATGAATGTGATGATAATTATTTAAATTGTTGTTGTTGGTAGTGTATCGGCTTAATCAATCGAAATAATTAATATGATTATATAATATGATGATGAATTGTTTGTGATGTGATGATAGAATAAAATTGTACGGTTTTTTCTGTTTACTTTCGGCTGTCTGAAAGGTCGATATTTCGAAATCAATCGGCAACTACGGTAGCCATTCGTTTGTTGGTTGCGGATGATGTACCCAAGTGTTTGCCGGTTGCCGATGTTGAATGATTATGATGATGATCTCCTCCACCAGAATGATCCGAATTGATTCTTCTTTTGGATCCAGCCGAGATCGTACCGGCAGGAGTGGTATCATTATCGTTCGACGTTTTCTTGTTTGAATGTTTATTATTGATTCTGGATGGTTTTTCCGATGATTGCTGATTTGCACTATTGACTGATGATACGGTGGCATTGGTTTGATGATTCGATTTGTTGCTGCTATTGTTGTTTCGGCTATTGGACCCACCACCATTCTCTGATTTTTTATCCGGCTTTTTTCTTAATTGAGTTTTACTCAAATTATTATTATTATTATCAAATTCATCAGTATTATTGTTATCATTTTCGATCTTTGTACTATTATTATTATTATTGTTGTTGTTGTTTCGACGTTTTGGCTTGAATTCAGTTATGATAACAGTGACATTGTTGACGGTTACTTCTTCCACTTGGAAATTATTACGATCCACATTTTTCAGTCTTGCTTTTGCAGCTGGACGTTTTTTTAATTTTTTTCCATTTTTATTCTTACTATTGGTATTATGATGATGATGATGATGACGATGATGGTGATTCTTTTTGCCACCTTTGCCGCTAGACATTGATTTTCTGATTCCATCATTGGAATCATCAAAATCTTCATCTTCAACAACTTCATCTTCATAATCAGAATTATCATTATTAATCATTAAACCACTATCGTTGATCGTGTTTGATGGATTTTGTTTGGATGATGAGGGCAGGTTTTGTTTGCTTGCTGATGTCGATGAACTGGCAGTGCTGCTATTCTGTGCATTCGATTTAATCGAATTACGAGCTAAAATCGAAATGGAATAAAAAATCAATGATTTATGGGGGGAAAACAAAAAACAAACAAAAAAAAACATACCGAAGAATGATAGAGAATTGTTGTTGCTTTTGTTATTATTTTGGGCAGTTTCATTGTTACCATCAAGACTGTTTGAGCAATTGGAATTGAATGGACTTTCACGTCCACCGTTGCTGATGCTGCTTTGGCTGGTACTTTCCGAACTGCTATTACTAGTATCATCCGATTGTTTCAGGTAATTGGACGATGATGATCTATTGCAAACATTATGTTCAGTTGATTTGCTTCGATCTTTGACAGCTGATTTAAGTGCTTGTTGTTTGATTTGTTCCTGTTGTCTGGCTACTTGTTTAGCCACCATTTCAGGATTAATTCTAGGCTTTCTGGTCGATGTACCTTTACGTACATCGCACATTAAACATTTGAATGCTTCCGCTGGATTCCGATAAGTACAAACAGAACAATCCCAAGTATTGGAATCGTCCATTATTTTACTTTTAGAAATATTCGAACCAATCTTGGTTTGATAAAAATTTTCCGGAGATTCTTAAAATTCGAAATGATAAGACAACTTTGATGATTATCTGTTGTCGTGTTTGTCTTGATTTAAGATGATGATGATGATAACTTTCCAAGAGTTTCTTTTCACAATAAGATACTCAATAGCCACAACAACAATAGACTTTTATGGAGAGAAGAGAACTTTGAGGAAAAACGTAATAAAATGTGAAGAGTTTCGAAACAAACGTCTTCTTTTTCATTAGCTTTTTGGAAACATTCGAACATTTGGAACGAAGAGTTGGATTCTTCTATTTTTTTCTATTTCGAACAAATAGAAATCTAGCTGGAAAACATACGACGACTGCGACGATGATGATGATGATGCCGAATCAAAGGTGGGGGGGCCACAACCCGAAAACTTGTGAGCTCAACAACACAAACACAACACACACACCACTAACAGCATAAATGTGAGCCAAGAACACCAACACACCAGCACATACTTACATACAAACACAGTGCATCGACACACTTTCGATTTTTGTTGTTGTTGTTGTCATTATATTTTTTGCTGTCTGCGTAAAGCTCTTCTCTTCTTCTGGTTTTTTTTTCAGTCTTGAATGAATGAATGGTTAGCTGGTGGTGGCATACAGACAGAGAGATAGAGTGAAAGGGAGAGATGGCAGGGAGCATTCAAAGATGAATTTGAGAGGAGGAAAAATCAGTCCAACAACCAACAATGGACAGCAAGTGTGAGGGCCCTTTGGGATACACGCACTAGGGATAATTGTTGGCCAAAAAAAAAGAAAGAACGCCCAAAAAATGATGTTGTTGGATGGAGCAGCAGCAGAACTCAAGCAGTTACACACATATAAAGCCAAGCCAAGCCAAGAATAGTGCTGAGAGATCTAAATGGAATCAAAAGGGAAACAGAAACAAAAAATGTAGATCAGATTTGGCCAACAATATTGTTGTGTTGTACAGCCACGGCATTACTCCAGGCACACACCATCACGAGCATGCTGCTGACAAGCGCCATTACCCACCATTATAAATCAGCCCAAAAAGGCAATAACAACAAGAAGAAGAAAAAAAACTAATGGTAATGCAGAATATTTGACCTTAGGTCAAATAGTTGACACTACACACTATTCGCTTCGCTTTTGCTTCCATTTAAAATCAATCACCTTTGCCAGTGTTGTGCGTGTTCGTGTGCGTGTGTGCGTCTGTTGTTTGCGTCACTGGGCAAACTTGATCGTGCTTGCTTCCAAAGGTAGCAGCAGCAGTACCCGATATAAATTGGATAGCATCGGATAGCCCGATGCTGCTAGCACTTGGTTACAGTGTACCCTCCGTTACCGAACTCGATGCCATCATCATTGGAATGTCTTGTTCGGGAAACGTTTGAATACTGTAGATTTGTAGATTTTATAAGCCATAAAAAAATTATTATTATTATTATTTGTAGTAGTAGTAGTAGTGGCAATCAGTGAACAGAAGACAGAAAGTTTGTTCCTCTTCTTCTCGGTCAATGGAATTGTGCCGGCTGGCTATGTGTGTCCACCAGCAGCCGCCAGCTATGTGTGTGTGCGTGTGTTGGAAACGTGAATGCGCATGCGTGATAAAGTTCGATGAATCCCTTGGAATCTGTGCGCGCGAATTTTTGAATTTTTGAAATTTTGTTATGGCGATTTGGTGACGATTTTGTTATGATACACATTCACGTCCACATTTATTTTGTCCAGAATTAGTATTAGTCATAATATATTTAGTTATCATTCGTGTGTTTGTGTTTGAGAATATTCTGGTGATCTGTCAAGAAGAAGAAGAAGAAGAATACCATGTGATTAGGAAACATGTGGATGAATCGTATTTTTTTAGTAGTAGTAGTAGTAGCTGTTGTTCACAGGACACGGCTCCAGGCACTTGTGTTTTACCTATTCTGAAATCGAAGCGGAAAATGTGCCGATGATAGTAGAAAATCGCATCCTGGCTGACATTGTCCATATACATCCATGGATTTGATGGTGTAACGTCGGAATAGATTGATGAAAAACATTCGCTGCTGTAGCATGGAATATTCTTTGCCCAAACACATTCGTAGGCCACCGCTGAACGGAATGTAAGCGGACGGTGTGAACCATGGTCCACCAGCGCCACCACCACCACCATCATCCTCATCATCCTCGGCATCGAGATCTGCATCATTGTGCGCCAAAAACCTTTCCGGTATGAATCGATGTGGATGGCGGAAATATTTTCGATTAAGATGCATATGTTGTATGAATAATATGCAATCAATTTTGGCCGGTAACCTGCGTCGTTCACCATCCGGACATTCGATTTCCATGGATTGTCGGGATCTTCTACCGATGAATGGACCGGATGGATATAATCTCAATGATTCTAGAATGCATGCATCCAAATATTTCAAACGTCTTATGTTGAGCAATGTTAATGGTTCTTGTTTGGCTTGAAGATTGGCCAAAAATTGATCAATTTCCGCAATCAATTTTCGTTGCTTTTCAGCATGATGTCCCAACAGGTAGAGGGTCCAGGTTAACGAACTGGTCGTTGTATCATGTCCTGAGAGGGGGTCAAATCGGATAAAATAGGTCACAAATTTTCAAATTCAAATCTCCTCGAAAAAAATTGGCCCCAACCTACCGGCAATGATGAACGTATTCATTTGGCTCTCAATCTCTCTGAGCCTCATGATTTTCATGGATTTTGAATCGCTATTTTGCGTCGCTGGATTTTCACCTATTGGTGGCAACCTGGCCAGTATCATCGCATCCAACATCCCCGGATTGGTGATGGGCTGTTGAGCGGATAAGGATGCTACGATTTGCTTGAAACGGTCGATGATAATCTGAATGGAATGAGAGACGAAAATAGAGCAAAAATTCAAAACCACAACCACAACGACCAGGAACAGACCTTTCGAATGGCTTGACGAAATTTCAATATCAACGAAATCGTCCTCTTGATGCTGGTGAATGCGATGGTATAGGCGAAAAATTTGTTTCGAAACGAAAATGTCCACGGCTTCAAGAATGCCCCGTAGGCCAACCTCAGCATTTGATGTACGCATAGAACAAATTCCGGTTCCTGTTCGGATATTTGTGATCGAAATTCATAGCCAAACAGATTCTCCCCGAGCGTATCCAATGTGAACGTGGAGACGATCGGTTTGATGTCCGGAAAACAGCCATCGTTTTGCTTGATACATTGATCAATACGTTCGTTCAATATGGTCAATTGTTGTTCAGTGTTCGATATGTATCTGTTCAATGATTTAAATTTTAAATGTTCGATCATTTCATGTTTGTTCTTTTGCCAACGTTCTTTGTTACTAGTAGATAGTAGAGAAGGGGCGGGGGATCAGGGAAATCCGGAAAAAGAAATCAGAACAATCGATACAATCGATTTTTATTAAAAAAAATATCGATATTTTTTACCAGGAAAATATTCCATCATATATGGCGAACCGGAACAAGCTATAGAACGAAGCCTTATCCAAATGTTGGCCACTGTTCAATAGTTTTTGTACGATTCCCGGATCGGTAATTATCACAAACGGTACGAATGGTCCCAACCAAATCCGGTAAAGGCCAAATTTTTGCCCCGGATCACATTGATCACTGAGACGTTCCATAAGTTTCAGGAATTCTTTTGGAGAAAAATTGGATCAAGGGTTATTATTTGTGGGGGGGAGCAAAGCGGCCTGGCCCCAACAGGAACAGGACACGAACCTTTGGATTGTTGGCCAACCGGAAAATTCCTTAGAATATTCAATAGAAGATTGGTACAGCCCCAGAATTCGAAACGGAACTCTGGACCGGGTAAATGTGAAAGAGAAACATACAATCGATGTTGATGGTAGATGAAACGAAACAATTTGATGATGTGAAAAATGGTTACCACCAATAGTGGAAACCAAAACCAAAACCAGAACATGATCATTTCCGTAACAAGAACAACGACAACCAAAAACAACAACAAAAACAAAAATATATATCAACAACAACAACGGATTGTACTTCAGGATGCGTACATGGGGACGCGAGCTGGAATCAGGAATCCAATGATTCAACAATGAATTTTGGTTCGTGTTTTATATACTTAGTTGGCCGGTGTCAATTTGGTGGACAAACGAATGCATCGGGATGCAGCGCTCTGGTGGTGGTGGTGGGGTTGATGATTATGTTGTTGTCGTTGTTGTTGAATCGTACCATGGATTTTCTTTTTCTTCGTCTTCTTCTTCTTCTTCTTCGTTTTTTTTCTTCACATTATACTACTAGTAGTCGTCACCGTCTTCGTCGTCGTCTTCTTGTGGTGTTACACAATAATTGTTTTTCCATAAATTTTGTCCGTTGGAAAGCCTTTCGTTTGTGGCATCATTGTTACTTAATAAGAGAAATAAAAAGAAATAATATTATACACATTAATATGTTGATCGCTTGCTTTGATTACTTCCGATTATGATAGTCTTGGGTTATGCCAAATCTTATATTATTATTATTATTATTATTGATGATGTTGATGTTGTTGATGATGATGTTGATGAAAATAATATTGATTTTCGACAAAAAAAAACATGATCAAATGATTCTCGCTTATAATTTATATATATAACTGTATATAAAAGCTTGCGAAAAAAAAAGAAAGAAAGAAGATAGGGCGCGACATACGGACAAAGGAAGGAGGGGATACAGAGTAGAGCACATGAGAAAAATGTGGCGAACCGCCACATTAGGGGGTTTAAATACATTATATCCTAATCAATAGTATTAATAGAAAAAGAAAAAGAAGAAGGAGGAGGAAAGAGTTGAGAGTGGAGGAGGAGGAGGAGTGAGAGGAGAAAGTCTGACCAATAGCAATGAAGATGATTTCTCTTAATCACATTGTAAAAAGCACACAAGACCACGACTTTTTTTTCTGGTTTTTGTTTTGGTTGCAATAATTTAAATGTACACTACTACTATAATACAATCAAGCAAGCAAACAAGCAAACAAGCCTTGGTGACAACACCTTTGTTCCTCCCTAATCTGCAGAGATATGCCCAGATGGGTACTCGGATGGGTGACGGATTAATTTTCGAAGTTTCTGGAACATGCTGAATGATGGATGAATGATATAGTGATTTAATGATTTAATGATAATCACGGATAAATCAATAACATGAAAAAATGTTGGATTGAGATTAGCGATTAAGCAAAAAATGTTTTTTCTCTCCCTCTCGCTAAGCCTATATCTTGATCAATATTGCCTCATTCTTGGAGCTTTAGGTACACAATATCGGTTTTTTTTCAGTTCATTATCATCTGAAACGATTAATCAACATCCAGATCCAGATTGATATATTTTTTAGGTGCACAAGTATTAAATTATCCTTGTGATGGTGGTGGTTGCACTCGGCACTCGGTGGCCAAGATAATCTTAAAATCCGATAGAGATCTTCACATTACAATGTTTATTATTATGTAATCCAAGTGCCCGGTTGGTTACATTGTCTGCCCCACCGACACACACGTATCGACACACACACACACACACACACACATTTTCGGTCCAGAACGAAAAAACTACGCTCATAAACGATTTTTGAAATTGCTCAAATTTCATAATCATCATTATATAATTAACCGTTCCGATAAGCTCATTTCGGATCGATCGGTTTCATCACTTTCTGTCACTTTTTCTCTGTCTCTCTCTCTCTATTCCATTTCATTGTCCGATTGTTCTTAATTTTTTCTCTTGGTCGGCTTTGGTTTCGGATTAACATGATTTTGATCTATGTTCTCGGTTGTTTTAGGGTCTATGATTACATACGCACAAAAACACGCACACACACAAATAGACAGTGGTCTTTGGTGTTGCAAAAATCAATCAAGGATTACTTATGATTACCACAAAAATAACATTAAGAACATCATGGGACCCATCGATCCTGAAAGATTAGATTATAAACTGTATAATTCGATATTCACAGTTTTTGATTTCATCAAAGCCCGTTTAGGTTATTGTTGAAATTATCTTTAACACACCTACTGAAGAACGTGCCAAACGCACAATTGATTCACAATGGCGGATCACGTTTCTTTCTGTCTCACTCTGTCTCGGTTTCACTCTCGGGTAGCATTTGAGCTGAATTCTCCTAACCAGCCAAATCTTTTCTGGATGATCTTTTGGATGATTTTGGAGCATTTTTTTTCTTGACAACAATCAACAGGATGTTTCATTTTGTTTCATTTTCATTTTTTCATCATGTTTCATGAACCAAATCATTGTGGCATCATTGTGGTGTATGTCAGTGGTGTCGGAAGGGTTAAGGTTTTGGTTTGTTGGAAACCAAAACTTTGGACCCGAAAGAGTCGTTAAGCAAATTGGTCGTGGGTCTAGGAGAAAATGAAAATCATCCGATTTCCAAAATCAACCGAAACCAACCAAAATCGATCAATCAATCAATTAGTTCAATCATTCGTGCATTAAAAATTTTTTTTTGTTTGAAAAAAAACACCAAACAAATCGAGACGATAATTTTGTCTGGGGCAAAAACCACAACCACACACACACACGCACACACTTGTTGGTACACCCTGTATTTTTTTTTTTTGATATTTTTGGTTATAAGCCTTTTTCTCTGCCTATACACTTGTTATAGGTTCATCAATGAAAACGAGGCTGCTTTAAACAAGGCATAAATATTTTGATGATGATAAAACACACACACACACACACAAACATGCACTCTTTTCTTCTTTGGCGTAAACCCGATAGACGATTGTGATTGGTCCATTTTTTTGCCGACTCGGCTGCTGTATGGGTTGGTTTGAAAGACAGACACACAGACACACACACCCGCACGCACGCACGCACACACACAAAAATGTATTATTTGCCAATGATGGTTTGAACGTGAAACTGGCCAATCAAAATGGTTTAAATTTTAAAACAAAAACACATTTAACACAATCGGATACAGTTGGATAGACAACCCACCTCTTGCTTTTGGTATGCAAAGAGAAACAAACAAAAGTAAAGCCTTCCCTTCCAGTGTGAACACGCGCGAACAATCACCAACGAAGCGGATGAACTTATCGAATGGCCGAAAGAAATATTACCGAGAAAAATCTGAGTATTTGAATGGAAAACTTGCTAAAATCATTGAAAAACTCTCGGATTCAGAATCGAATCCATCCGGTTGGATCATTCTTCTCCGTTTTTTTTTGTGAAAATATAAACAAAAAAAACAAAATTGAACAAAATCTCTGTTTACCGAGTTATTCTCTGGTATAAATACCAATCACCGGAGAGTGAAAGATAATGAAAGTTCGGGACTGAAGATCGGCTCATTCGGCTTATCCGTGCAACATAATTCCATTCCGGGCCCCTTTTAGAAATTATTATTTAACGAATATAAATTATAGTATATACAACATGGATATATGGTGTTATGGATACAGAAAAAAAATTTTTTTTTTTTGTTCACCACTCTCTCCATCTATCCACTCTCCCTCTCCCGCTCTCGTTCTCGTTCTCGTTCTCGTTCTCTCTCTCTGGATGTTGCCCAAGGATTTCTGGGGACGGAAAAAAAACCATCAAACTGATTATACTATGTATGTTATTCATTGATCGATCATGATTAAATGAAGGATGGACTCCACAAGGTTTCCAAGAATTAATAAACACGCCCCAGATAATATGTCTGGATGACGTTGAGGATTTATTTGCTTATTTTGCATTAGACATCTACATTAGACATCTACGTGCATCAGTGCTTATAGTGATGGAAGGTGTTTTTTCTATTTAAATATTATTATTTGTCTAATTAAAGTTATTGTTATTATTGCATCAAAAACCAACAAACAAAAAAGGCCAAGAGATGTGCTAGTGAATTTTCCCTTTTAATTTTTCCAAAGGTTTTTTGAAACCAAAACTTTGGACCCGAAAGAGTTGTTGTTCTTGTTGTTGTTGTTCCTGTTGAAAAACGTTGCGAATTTTTCAGAAGAAGAATTCAGAAGAAAAAGAAAAACATCCGATTCAGAAGAAAATGGAAAACATCCGATTTCCAAGGAATTCGCGGTGCCGATTAAACGAAAACAAAAGCGATGAAAAACAAAAAAAAACGTATCCAAATTCCAAAATCAGCCAAACCAACCAACCAACAAAATCAATCAATCAAACGATTTGTTCAATTGAATCCTTTCATTCATTCATTCATGCATGCATTAAATTTTTTTTTGTTTGAAAAATGACACCAACCAAATCAAAGCGATAATTTTGTTTTGGCAAAGAGACAAAAATTTGTTGACACACCCTGTATTTTTTTTTTTGGTTGGTAATAAGCCTTTTTTTCTGTCTGTACACTTATTATAGGTTCATCAAAGAAAACAAGGCTGCTTGAACCAGACATATATATATTCGATGATGATAAAACACATACGCTCTTTTCTTCGCTGGCGCAAATCTAATACACCTATACCCTGGGCCGGCTCAGGCGACTGTGTGCAGCTGTGCTGCTGCAAAGTTCGCTGGTCAAAAAAATGGGCGTAAAATGGGGTGAAAATTGTGATTTTCAGAAGAATTTAAAAAATTTAATTACGAGAAATCCCCCGCAAAAAAATTTAGAAAAAGGGACGACCATTGAGACATAGCACAATGGACAGCAAAATCTTCCACGCCAGCCCTGCCTATTCCGCGTTATACGGCATTGCGCTATAAAGGTTCTCTTCAATTAAGGCATTTCTTAAACGGTTTTTCGTTTTACGGCCGTATAACGAGGTACAGGTGCAGACGATTATGATTGGTCCATTTTTTTACGAACACAATGCATACAGTTGGATGGACAATCCACCTCTCTTTCTTTTGGTTTGTCAAGGAACGATAAAAGTAAAGCTTTCCCTTCCAGTGTAAACACGCGCGCACACATACACGCACACCCACAATGACCAATGAAGCGGCTGGGCTTAACAAATCGCTCAGAGAAATATTACTAAACCCAATGCATACAGTTGGATGGACAACCCACCTCTTGCTTTTGGTTTGTCAAGGAACGATAAAAGTAAAGCTTTCCCTTCCAGCGTAAATACGCGCGCACACAAACACGCACACCCACAATCGCCAATGAAGCGGCCGGACTTGTCAAGTCGCTCAGAGAAATATTGCCAAACACAATGCATACAGTTGGATGGACAACCCACCTCTCTTTCTTTTGATTAGAAACAACAAAAGTAAGGCCTTCCCCTCCAGTGTGAACAAGCGCGCACACAGAGAAATACTGCCGAGAAATATAAGCATTTGAATGAAAAACTTGCTAAAAATCATTGAAAAACTACCGGATTCAGAATCGAATCAATCCGGTTGGATCATCCTCTTTTTGAAAATATGAAAAGAAGAAGAATGAACACAATTTCCGGCTACATCATCATTTTGAATACCATCACCCGGAGTTAAGGATAATGAAGATCCGGGGCCATGAGGGGATTTGATTGAGGATTTAAATCGGCTTATCCATTGGCCATAATTCCATTACAGGCCACCTTTAGAAATTATTTAACAAATAAAAATTATAGCATACTACAGTGTTATGGATAAAAAAAAATTTTTGTTTACCACACTCTCTCCACTCTCTCTCTCCCTCTCTCTCACTCTCGCTCTTGATGTTGCCCAAGGATTTCTCGGGACAGAAAAAAAACCATCAAACTGATTATAATGTTATTAGTTGATCGATCATGATAAATAATGGATGGACGCCATAAGGTTTTCCAAGAATTACTATACACGCCCAGATAGCATGTCTGGATAACGTAGAAGATTTGCTTATTTCGCATAAGACACCTACATTAGACATCTACGTGCATCAATGCACATAGTGATAGAATTTGTTTTCTTTTCCTATTTAAAATTATTTCACACCAAAAAATCAACAAACCACAAGGACAATGAGTGCTAGTGATTTTTACCATTTCGGATTTCGGATTTCGGATTTATTCTTCAGTTTTCCGAACAAGTAATCACCACCAGATCATTTATGCTAGAATTACCGATTATGATACGGAAACATTCGGTTAGGTTTGAGCATTTGTCCATTAAGCGATTAAATTGTTCCATGGTGTATTGGATTCGGCACAAATCGTTCCGTCTGAACTGCACGGCATTGTTGGCGGCGGTGGTGGTGGTGGTGGTTTTTGATGGTAGAATTCTGGACGATAATGATTGTTTCAGTTTATGAATCACATATTTGATCCACAATAGATTGGTTTTCGGATAGAAACTCTTCCAATCGTTACCGACCACTTTGGCCATTTGTTCATAGATCCAATCTTGCATTTTGATCTGGTTGCCACCTTCACCATTATCATCCGTACGTTCGCCAGCTCTTAATCTTTCCAATTTCTTCTCTTGGAAGTTCTCAAACAAACTG
The DNA here is from genome assembly GCA_025882695.1 of Amerodectes protonotaria. Classification (NCBI taxonomy): domain Eukaryota; kingdom Metazoa; phylum Arthropoda; class Arachnida; order Sarcoptiformes; family Proctophyllodidae; genus Amerodectes; species Amerodectes protonotaria. The sequence continues at coordinate 16,279 of JAOZJS010000690.1, forward strand.
GTCATGTCTTTGTAGTAGATCATGTTTTCTGGGTTCGAGAGAGAAAGATGTGAAGTGAAGGTGTGAATGGAAATGAATGATGAATTGTTGCTCAACAAGAGAATCGGAGCCCTTACTGTATTTCATTCGAGAAAACGTCGTGTCAATAATCTTCACCCGATACCCATAGGACGGTAACGAAATGGATTGGTTCTCGCACTTGAACATCATCACATCTTCCGAGTATCTTTGTAGCATCACATTCCCAGAATGCAGATCTCGATGTTCGAATTCTAAGGCTCTTTCGGCGATCATCAATCCGATTATGGTTTGTTTCAACACCGACAATAGTGTGTGCGGTGAAAGCTGATCAATCATATCCGTCAACAGTTCACCACAATCTTCCATCACAATCACCAGGTTTTCTTTAGGTATTTTCAAAAAATAATCATCAAATATATCGGAATATGAGCCAAAGTTTTCGTATGTATTCAAATTCTTAATGTACGGCTCAATATTATCATTGATCAGATAGCTACCAATAATCCGAGGGAATATATGACAACGGTATGGTCGATTCTTGATTGTGATTGATCTAAGCTGAAGCTTGGACAACGCCAACAATATGGAATATTCATTGAATGCATCGATATAGCGCGTTGTACGGGCAATCGATGAACATTGTACACGGCTGCAAACCTCGGACGGTAATAACCGTATCAATTTAAGTATCATACCATTTGAACGGAACACGTTCGCATAGGAACCGGAACCAATCAAAACTAAATCATTTTTATACTCAGATAGTGCTCGATGGAATTTAGTGGCCGTTCGGAATTTGACCAATTGTTTGATTTTCATTCGACCACGATCCATCTTTAAGAATAATTCAAACTAATTTGCATAAAAAGTATGCAGGATTCTAGCTTGGAATCCGTGAATAGCAAAAAAAAGATGATCATCACTTACCAATTGAGAGAAAAAGACATTGCTTTGCACTGAAACATTCATATTATCCTTTTGGAGCACGATTTTCTCACGGATTCAAACGGATTCAAGAGAAACAAACCACGGGAAACACTGAATATTCACAATTTATTCAAATTCAAAATTTCTTAAATTAATAAACAAATTAAACATAATAAGCACAACAATTAGCAAGAAAGAATGGTGTTTCGTTCCAAAATTCAAAAAAGATTCGAATTGGAATTTTAAATTTTTTCCGTAACGACCTCTATGAAGGGGCGGGCAGGTACCGTTGAAAAACTCAGCTTGTATAAACAAACGCGCCGTGTGTGTGAATCCATCCCAGAATCCAGAATTAGGAATCCGGAATTCCTACGCCAAACATGGGAAAATTCGGCAAAGATAAACGTGATATATATTATCGTAGAGCCAAAGAAGAAGGATACAGAGCAAGATCGGCATTCAAGCTGCTGCAGATCGATGATCAATTCCATATTCTGGACAATGTTGAGCGTTGTGTGGATCTTTGTGCTGCACCGGGAAGCTGGTCACAGGTTTTATCCAAACGCCTTTATCAACAACAAGCGACCAATGATGAAGATGATCCTGGAACTAAAGAAGATGGTGAAACAGAAAACAAGAAGAACAAGAACAAGCAAAACTGCAAGATTGTTGCCGTGGACCTACAAGCAATGGCACCGATTCCGGGCGTGATACAGCTTCAAGGTGATATAACCAATCATTCAACGGCCATGGCTATTATTGATCATTTTGATGGCCTAAGCGCTGACCTGGTTGTTTGTGATGGTGCACCGGATGTCACCGGGTTGCATGATATCGATACGTATATTCAAGCAGAATTATTATTGGCCGCCGTGAACATAACCACGCATATTCTTAAACCAGGTGGAACGTTTGTGGCCAAAATATTCCGTGGCAAAGATGTTTATCTCCTATATGCACAATTGAAGATATTCTTCCAAGAAGTGGTGATTACCAAACCTCGTAGTAGCCGGAATTCAAGTATCGAAGCCTTTGCTGTTTGTAAACAATATCGACCACCTGATGGCTATCAACCATGCATGTTCAACACGTTGATGGAGGGTGAATGTGAACAATATTTCCAGGATTCGCTGGATCAATCCTCAAGGGAGTTGTTCGCCACCAATCGTGCCGTGATACCGTTTATGGCTTGCGGTGATCTTTCCGGATTCGATTCGGACACCACATATTCATTGAAATTGAATAATGTGGGGCGAAAATATGAATACCATGAACCAACGCAGATGCCGATCGATCCACCATATCAGAAAGCGGTTCAATTGAAGAAAGCATCCGCTTTGGATAAACCTTCCACTTCAACTTTGGAAAAATGATCGTTTATCGTTTATTGATTGTGATTAATTTTTTTAAAGAAAATATTATTTTTTGAAAAATTGAAAATTGAAAAAAATAATTTCAATTTTTTTTTCGTTTCAATCAAAACAAAAATATGCTTCCCCCAAAATCATTTTCTTGATCTGCTTCCGATTGCTAGATTCTGGATTTCGGAAATATTCCCCAGGAAATATATCCAAGCAATGCTGACAGGTGGTATCGGTTTTCGATTCTATCGATAGTAAACGATTATGAGATTTTCGCTTCGATTCCTTTTGTTGGATTTCTTCCAATGTTACTTCCGATGTTACTTCTTCTTGACCATGGTGGTCCACCAATAGAGGCATCATCATCATCATTGGAGAAAATGAATCTTGATCAATATCCATTTCCAAAATGTGATCCTGATCGGCTGATGGCTCCAGATCGATGATCGAAGAACTCCTGTTGAGAATATCCGGTTGAGGCGAATCTGGAATTTCGGAATGAAAAGATTCTCTAATACAATCGGGACTCTGATCCAAAACTGGTTCAATCGTTGTGGTCGGTTTTATTCGATTCAGTTCCATTGGTGGAATATGGTCATGTTTTTTGGGTTTTTCAATTTTACGATCAACAACAGTGGCCGATTTAGCATTGGAAAAAATGCCCAATTTCATTCGGATTTGATCTTCATGAATTTCATCATCGCACGATGAACCAAAAATTGATAATTTAGGTTCCAAAGTTAATCTAGAGTGATATGGTTGTTTGCAAAACGTATACTTAACCTTACGTTGTTTATCATGGCACCGTTTCTGCAAAACTTTCGTATAATTCGTCCACTTTGATAATCTGTTGGTTCGAGGTATTTTAGGCAAATGTTTCGGTCGATCAGAAACGGTCGGTTTCCGGTTGGGATTGTGATTACCAACCAGATTTCGTTCTAAACGACGCCCGGTTAGATAATCAAAATCTTTACAAAATAAATTTTTGAACATTTTGTTTTTGAATGTGCTGTCACAATACAAAAATCATCTTGAACACTTGAATTAACGCGCACCGGAAAACCAAAACAACAAGGAAGTGCTCAAATTGACCGCTAGAGTCGAAATAGCCAACAAGTGTTTTGGGTCGAAATAGACGGAAATGGCGGTTTTTTTTTGAAAAACTGTTCGTTGTGTGTTTTTTTATTATTTCAAAAAAATCAAACCGACAGGAAAACAAACAAACAATAAAAATGTGTGATGCGTGTTAGTGTATAGTAGAACCGAAACTAAAAAAAATCAAAGACAAAAATGTATTATTATTTTAGAAAAAAAATTTTTTAATAATAATAATAAACAACAAAACTAAAAGTGTGTAAAAATAATCATTCAAATAATCCTACAATCCCGGGGTGGGGGACAATACACCATAATCCAATAGCTTAATTGCTTATGGGGATCAATCATACACGCGATTTCAATGATCAATGGTGGTAGATGGGTGGGTGAAACAATTCGAATTAGTTGTGAACATTTTGTTTTGTTTAGTTTTTTCGTATGTTTAGTTCGTAACGTTACGTGGGGTGTAGGTGTGGGTGTGTATTAGATTTCAAATCTAACAAAAAAAATTAATTAATTAATTAATGTGTCGAGATACATGTTTTCTAAGGTGTGTGGGTGTGACTGTGTGGGTGTGTTGCAATGGTCTTATTAATTATTATTAAAATTGGTTACAAGTTTCGGTTTTCAGGAAAAAAAATTGTTTGTTTTTGAAAAATAATAATCAAGTGTGTGTGTGTCTGGCGATCGAGTGATGGTTTTCTCGAATTTTCGTTTTGTTGTTGTTGTTTTCCGTTGTTTAACTTGATTCTTTTTTATTGGATTTTTCCTCTTCCTCAAAATTAATCCAGCTCTGTTCAACAATGGCCGCAACACGTTTTTCATATTCACGACGATTCTCTTGATATAATTGTGCAGCCAATGAATTGGCCGGTGAATTGGGATTCGGTTCATCCAATAATGATTGTATACTGGTCAATATTGCCGATACATCGTATGTTGGGCTCCAACGATTTTGTAAAATATCCAAACAAATACTACCATCAGCGTAAACATTCGGGTGGAACATTTTCGAAACAAATCTAACTGTTGGTGGTTTATTGGGATATTCTTCAGTAAATTCTAATGTTAGCTTGAATGTACCATCTTCGAATGGTGTATCACGTGGTCCGAATATGACTGCATTCCAGAGCATTATATTATTATCGGTTGGTGCACCGCTAACACCTGCTGGTGGATCCTCTTGGAGACGTTTAAAGTCTCTCATCAAACGTCGACGAGCTGGAGTAGACATCACAGATCTGGGCCAAAAAACAAATACAACAACAATTAGTTTGATCAGATCAATGACAATCAAGAAAAAACTTACTTTGGAAAAACACAACGCGCACCACCTACACACGAAAACACTGAATGTTTTCAATAAACAAAAATTCGTAACTTCTTCTGAATTTGCAACTTTCTGGGAAAACTGCCTGGTTTTAAAGCTGTTCGATTCCAGACAACAATAACAACAATAAATTTGCTTCCGGGAAAACAAACAAATTTGAAAACAATTCCAAAACACGAAATTCACACCAATAATTTTGTGTGTGTGTAAGTGCGTGTGAGCGCGTGGATTATACACAATGACGAATCGTATGCTTCTTGTGTTGTTGTTGTTGTTGTTGTTTGTGAGCACACCACGCACAATAGAAGAAGAGTGAGAGCAACCAGAAATTATTCACCACACAAATAGAAGACACGGCGGGTATAAGTGTATAAATATCAAGTGGTGAAGGGTGGTTTCAGAAGAAGAAGAATCTTCAGAAGAATCGATTTTTTTAAAGCTTGTTGCCAAATGACGACGATTTGATGATGATGATGAAACAGTCAAGTAAGACGATGGGGTCAGACGATTGGTTTAAACAAGAAGAAGAATAGAAGGAAGAATTGACCAGAAATTTTAGTGTAATGAAATTTTTTTTGTTTTGATGATGATGATGAGATGAGATGATGTAATTACATGGTAATTAATTACATCGACCAGAAGATGATTAAGATGTTGAATGTTGTGAGTTTTGGTTAGTCACACACGCACACGGCACACACACTCGAAATAACCGAAATTAGAACCCGAAGGGAAAATTCGAATTATTTTTTTTTCTTGCTCGGAATTCTTCGTCGTCGTCTTCGAAGTTGTTGATGTTGATGTTTTTGTTATTATTCTTGGTGATGGTGGCTATTAAATATGGTTTTCGTCGTATCGTATCGTTCGTTCGTTAATACGTGTTGTGTTTATATGACGCCAATGCAAAGAGAGATTCCAATGGGATAATCAACAACCAACGAACGAACAAGCTAAACAAAGCACCAGGAATAGGATATTTCGACGACGATATATACACACACAGAACTGTTATAAACATAAACAGTTTAGAAGCAGGGAAGAAGATATAAGAAAAATAACAACAAAAAAAATAAACAAGATTTGATTGATGAATGTGAAGATCTTCGGAACGACGAAGAGAAGAACGACGCAAAACAACTAACATCAACGAACCACAACCAAACCAAACCAACAGTCTTGATGAAGGCGAATCAGAAAAACAACACAACACACCACGAATTGATGATGAAGAGAGGAAGGAGCATAGCTTGAAGCACAGCGTGTGTGTGTGTGTTTGTGATTGGCTCAGACACTTGGACGATTTGCTGCGCGGATTTGCTTTTGTGATGATGATGATGATGATGATGATTGTTGTGTTCAATGTTCACGTGCGCACGTACACACACACACACACATTTTGGTGAAGGACGAATTTTATTTTATTTTTTTTGGCGTTAACACGTTGACGCCGGCGTGTACCACCGGTGGCTCACACTAATCCTTCCCATCTGGCGGCGTGTACCACCGGTGGCTCACATTTACATTGA
>JAOZJS010000691.1:0-22534 GCA_025882695.1 Amerodectes protonotaria
TTGTTCTCTCTTTTTTTCCTTTTCTTTTTCTACTATTATTCATATTACTATTGATTGTAATTTTTATAAAGTTTTATTTTTATAATAAAAAGTTTTAAATTTACAAAAATTTTATTGTTTCATTCTAGCTTTACTCAGCATACTCCATTGAGTATGCCAAGTAAAACCAGACAAAAATTGGAAAATAAACTATCTAAAAAGGCGGTTCGATTTGATTGGCCACATTTCAGCCAATGAAAACGTCCATAGAGATTTTTCATCCAACCAGCTTTCGAATTTTCTTGCCATTAAAAATCAGCATTTTCAAATTTTTTTCAAAATTCATTCATATTTCAGTTCAAATTTTCCTCAACAGATGGCACCACATATTTCAAAGAGGAAAAAACCGCATGGTTGAAAGTTTGAGCAACAGATGGCGGCACTGCTCCTTGAGGGACGAAAAACGAGAATTGAAAAATTTGTTATACAACATGGGGCCGGAATCAAGGTCAGAAAAAGTAGTTAGTGGAATGGATGCGTGAAAATTCATAAACTGGACCTCTGAAAAAATCTAGATCTAGCTGAAGAAACAATCGTGAAACTGATTGAAAATAATATTTCAAAAGAATAAGATTGCTAATTTCAAAATTGCTATTCTGATCATTGATTGACGAGAAAATTAAATGATTCTACTAAATAATCAAATTAAAAAACTGCGGAAAATAAAGTAAAAATACAGCTAAACTAATTTTACTAATTTTACTAAACTAACTTAGCCTGAACAAGGTAAAACTGGTAAAACAAAAATCAATGACTTACCGCATGGACATCCAAGACGAGAACCAGAGAGAACGACCAACCAAGGCGAGGACCAGAGAGAGAACGACCATCCAAGGCGAGGACCAGAGAGAGAACGACCATCCAAGACGAGAGCTAGCGAACGAATGAAACGAGTGATTGATTTGCAGCAATCGAACGCGAGCAACATGATTGTCATCGGTCAAACAATCACCAAGATAACAACGATCTAGTCACTTTCAAAAGTATTTGTACCGGCAATGCCATCTGGTAGGGACGAATTCGACGCCGATAGATGGCAGCACTACTGATTTTGAATTTTTCGCAGACACCATCGCCATCTGTCGGTTAGTTATGAAGTTATATTCAAAACCAATGGCGCGAAACTTATTCGAACGAATCCAGAAAAATAAAAAACAGTTCCAATCAGATCAATCCATATGAATTTATTTTTTTTAAATAATTTGATATAATTAGTTTAGTAAGATTTTATAAAATTAGAATTAGAATTAGTATCAATATTAAAAATACGCAAGATATGAATTTTGAATTTTCACCGTAACAAGAATCGAATTTCTTCGTTTTTTTAGTTGGGATTAATTAAGATTATTGTTTTTCAAAATCATAATCAAATGATTAATATTCCGGGTCACAACTTGGTTGTCTTTTTTGTGGATGCTAACTAACTTTACATATTAGTACTTCATCGTTGGTCAAGATCTTCTCGATCGAATCCTTCAATCATTGTGGTACTGGTCATTTGTTTCATGTGCGATGACTAGATCAGTGTGGTATTGAATTTCACCTTCTTTTTCATTTCTTTCGGCAAATAGACATCGGGACTACTATTATCAATGCGTGTGGTGGTGTTTTTTCTCTTTTTTTTTATTGTTAAAAAAACATCAAATATCAATAATAAAGTTAATAAAATGAATTTTTGTTTTTTTCATTAAAAGATTGCATTCTCGGCATTTGACTGTGGTTGTTGATTATTATTGTTGGCAGCGGCCGCCGCATTCATCTCATTCATAACAGCGTCTTCTAATTCTTGTTTGAGAGAATTCTCCACGTTGATCAGATTGGTTCGCTTATGAGCGGTAGGTGGTTTAGTGATGGCGGATACGTGCGTTGCCGTTGTACTAGTATTGCCGCCGGTTTTTGTTCCACCATTCATGATTTTTTGCTGATTACTCGCAACAGGTTTTTTGGTATCATTTTGAGTATTATTATTGTCACCACTACCATTAACTTTTCGATTCAAATTAGATTTTATCCCCAATGGTTTCGATGCTGTTGTAGTTGTAGTCGACGATGATTTCAAAGTAGAAGAAGCCTTATTTACAGTTTGAGCCTTGTTAGTCGCGGATGTGGTGGTACTACCAGCGGTTCGGAATGATCCTATTTTCGATACGGCTGATCCAGTTGCTGGTTTCTTTGCTGCTGCTGCTGCTGTTGTGCCAGAAGCTTTGGGAGCAGTGTTCAATTTTGTCGCTGGTCTGGTCAATGGTACACGAGTGGTAGTTGGTTTGGATGTTGTAGATGATGCCGCTGGTTTAGTGGTTGTCGTTGTTTTAGGAACTGGAGCCTTGGTACCGGGACCAGGTCTGTTTAACAATGAAGTCCGTGTGGATGGTGCAGCTTTGGGTTGAGTGGCGGTAACAGTACTTGGTCTGGCTGTTGATGTCGATGATGATGCTGCTGCTGGCCTAGCCGTAGTTGGGCGTGTATTCAGTTTGGATGCCACCGAAGATGTTGCAGGTTTTTTAGCTTCGTTTGGTTTCAATGCGGATGTGGATCTAGTGGTAGTCGATGATGGTTTAGCCGTAGTTAGCCGAGACGATAAAGTACTAGAGATTGGACGAGTAGAACTCGAAACTTTCGATGCACCAACAGCGGCAACAGATTTAGGGACAGTTTTGGTGGTGGCGGTTCTTGTGGCAGCAGTTGGCGCTGGTTTAGCCGAAACATTGGACGACGGCACCTTTGGTGAAGCCGTTTTCAGAGTAGTGGAAATCTTGCTCAAAGATGTTTTTGATGTCAATTTAGAAATACTACTGGTCAGATTTTTAGCGACTTTTTCTTTCGATGGTAGCTTTTTATCCACATCAACAGTTTTAGCCTTTTCCGTTTCCGGTGGTTGTTCCATCTTTTTCGGTTCAATTTCTTCAACAATTTTCTCTTGTTGTTCCAGGGATTCGATTGGAACCGTTTCAACTTCTTTGATTTCATCAATGTGGGCCATATTGTTCGCGACCAACTTATCATTTTGAGTGTCATTCTCAACGCTGACATTGCCAATGTCCATGGTTGATGGATCAGTAACATTTTTGATTGCTTGGTCAATATCATTTTGCAACTCGACCATCGTTTCAGACTTCAGATCATCAGTGGTAGATTCTTTCAATTCTTCGTTTGGTTTGGATAATTGCAAATCAATCAAATTGTCACCAGTATTTGCCGAAATATTAAAGTCAATATCACTTGTTGAATTCTGCTGCTGTTCAGCATTTTGTGAAACCAATGTTTCATTCGATTCAGGAATCTTGGCCGTTTCGTTAGTAGGCTCAGTAATGAAATTTTCCTGAACAACAGGTTGTTCAACGGTATTGTCAGCCATTTTTTCATAAGTATCATCAATTGGTTCGATCGGTTGGATCGATTCTGGTATGATTGCAGCATTAGTATTTTCCACAACAGTCAAATTATTATCATCGAGCCAATTCGCATTATTATCAAAACTATTTTCAATCATACTCTCATTATTAAGATTAAGAGATCTGGTTTCCGAAACCAAATTATTAATATCGAAATTGGGCATTTCTTGATTAGATGTCAAATCACTGGGCTGTTTAGAGCATTCAAAATTGTCCATAATATTGGCAGTTTGATCATCTACGGAAACATCTTCGTTGGTCGCTGTTGGTGTTGGTGCAACCGGTTCATGTTGTTGTAAATCCAATAAATCTTGATTGTTAAAATTGTCATTAAAATTCATCAAATTATTGCTAACACCGGTATTCTCTTGGTGATCATACAAAGCCGATTCCAATTGAGTTTCGTTTAATAATTGCGATGGAATCTCCAAACCGGAATTATTTTCAATCATATCCTTGATAGGATAGCCAGCCATATCAAATTCATTGTTTTTGATAGAGTTTACATAGCAAAAATCCTCAACATTTGATAATTTTTCATTTTCAACATTTGAAATTGGCTGCTGTTGTACAACATTAATATCGTCAGAGCCGGATGTAAGACCATTTTCATGCAAGTCGATAATATCTTTAGAAATTTGGTCGTTCGAAGCGTTTTTCATCATCATCATATTATCATCCTTGAACAATAATGGGTTAGCTTGCTTTTCGTCTGCAAAAACAACTGTTGCCGGGTCGGCATTCGCTGCCATAGTATTGAAATCCATGGTAAAGGGATTACTTTCATTCATAACAATCGGCGATGGATGGATTTCGGCTGATTTTTCATCATTTTGATTTCCACCATCCGACAAAGTCATTTTATCATCATCATTTTTAGATTCCATATTAAGATCATCATTATTCTGATGGTGATTATCATCAACATTGGCTTCGGTGGTGGTGATCATAGTTTTTTCATTACCAAATTCATTACCGTGTGGTTCATCAATAATTGGATGGATGAATGGTGGCTGTTCAATATTCGAATTATTGTCCAAATGGGTCTTATTATGATGATTATCATCATCATCATCATTGGTAACCATTTCCATGATGGCCGGTTTTTCCACTTCAATCATGGATGATTGGACATTGAGTTCTTCTTCAACTATTTCTGGTTCAACTTCGGTTACTGGTTGTTGTGGGATCTTCTTTTCTTCTTCTGCTTCTTCATTCAGCTCAACAACCACAACTTCTGCTTCGTCGTCGTCTGGTTTTTGTTGTTTTTCATCAACCGTGGTTCGCACGAAATCTATTTTTCGATTGAAATAAAGAAATAAATAAGAAATAAAACAACAAGAGAATATAGACAAAAGATCTTAGATCTAGTAGCCGTGTGAGGATTCTCACATGTATCGTCGCGCCAGGAGAATATCGCGAAGTGCGGTGTGTGTTTGTGTGCTGGAATCGGTAAAACAGAATTATCGTCTCCGTCTCTCTCTAGCGCTTTCTCACAGTCTCAGGTTTTGCGTAACTAGTCAACTTGAACCATACCATCACAAAATCATCATTATGATCATTGAATTGAATAGAATACATACTACTATAGAGAATCAGGATTTAAGAGCATGCGTCAAAGACCACCACCCAATCTCTCTAGTTTTGATTTGATACAATTCAACTTCTAAAATTCTATTCTTGAAGCCGTCGCCGCCGCCATCATCATCATTCACAATCAACACGAATCACAATCAACTATGCCAGCTTTGCTTGTATCCTTGTATTCTATGACAATTGCTGGTTGGCATTTCGATGGTGCGTGGTGTGTTCTGTGAGGAACACAAACCCGACAAACAAGCAGCCAGGCAAAACTCTATATTCTTGTGCTAGTTGGTAGCGGCGTAGCTATTCGCCCTGGTTGCGTATTAACCAACCACCATCATCATCATCATCATCAAATTACTTTCGCGAAACCTGAATTCTAGACGCAGAACACGCAGAGAATCGCACACACACTACACTCTTTCTCTACTAACCTGCCCCCCTCACCTCACTTCAGCCTAGTCTTCTCCACCCGTAAAACATTCGAGATAATTCAGGCGCGCACGAGAAAATATGAATTTTCCTAACAATTAAGTTACGCATAAGCGGATTATCATCTTTTTTTTCAAAAAAATATTTAAGATCTCGTACTCTCTCATACATGCATACAAACTAACACTTAACGATTTTATAATTCGCGGATTTAAGCACACGCTGCTGCTGTTGTATCATTAGTGGTGTGATGAGAAAACCCGAAATTCCGAATGAACTAGTTTTTTTCGAAATGAAAAAAAATTTTTTCTTTACCAAATTCATCTTGGCATCGTTCATCCTCGCCGCTATCAAGATCTTCAACAACTACGACACTATCCACATCTTCTTCTTCTTCGCCCTCTTCATCCTCCGCTCCTTCTTCTTCTTCTTCTTTTTCCTCTTCCGCCTCCTCTACATGCTCACCATTTTCAAGAGGATTTTTAACAATTTCCACATCTTCCTCCATATCTTTCAAATCGGTTTTCGGTTGTTCATTCAATGCCACGGATTCTTTAATATACGTCATTCCATCAGAATTGTTGTTCATTAATCTTTTAGCTAGATCAGCATCATCAAAGGATTCTTGGGGCTGTTGCACCGCTTCCGGTGGTTCGAATTTTGCCGTATCTTCCATGAATTCCGGAGAAGTTGTTAGCTTGAAATTAGTCCCTATGGGTAATTCAGCAAAATCCGTATAGGGAAAATGACCACCATTGATGATCGGCAATGTATTGTTAACAATATTAGTCATGGTTGACAATCCGGAATCTAAACAATTATTCATTTCTTCATCATGATTAACAATATTGTCGGTTGAAAATCCAGTGGAAACTAATTGCTCGAATGGTTTGAAAAATATTACAATCGATGTAATATTATCTTGTGACCCTTCATTAACAGCTTGTTGGGCTAAATATTCGGATACATCATGTATAACCTTTTCCGGTTCTTTGTTCTCATTTTTGCATAAAAATTCAAACACATATGATGTTATATCTTGACCGGTTAAATTATCAAAAAGACCATCACAACCAATAACCAAAAAATCCAATGATGGATCAATTCCAAAGCTTGAAAAACTTGGTTCAGCAATGATTGATGGCTTAAATTCTGGATCACCGATTGCTCTAGTTACCGATAGTATACCGTTAACACGCCATGTATCCGAATATGTTACAAAACCACCATGATCTTGGATACGGATTCTTTCACTATCCAGATCCGGTTTATGTGGTAGCATGATTTCTTCCGGGCAACCATTACGAACTAAAACGGCCTATTTTTAGTGCATTAAAAGAAAGAAAGACATTTCAATAACACATCGAGTTTGTCGGGGAAAAAAGGTGATGGACAAAACTTACCTGAGAATCACCAGCCCAAGCCATATAGACTGTTTTGTTATCTTCAACCAGCGCACATATTGCCGTGGTTCCGCTTGGTCTTAATTTATCAATACCATCCTCTTTGCATCGTTTGATGTATAGTTGATCAGTCTTTTCGAACGCTTCCCTAAATGCTTGCTCCATGTTACCCTGGTGAAACGCTTCACTTTCGACCAGATAATGGTGAAGATGAGCAGTGGAATAGCTTGCAGCATCGATTCCGGCGTGGCCATCAAACACAGCATAATAACTATATGTTTTTGGTAACTATATATTGGTGACCCAAAACAGGAAACAATTGATAGATTATACTCTTGTGGTGGAAAGCTCTTAAATCATATCCACTTACATCTAAATTGAGCGCCTTATTCAGATTATGTATTATAACATGACGATCCTCCATAGATAATCTTCGATTTTTCATCGCATGAACCGAAGAAGGAAATGCACTACCATTGTTGTTGTTGGGATTTTCTAAATAATCTTGTACCATGGTAATCGCTTGATCCGGATTGGAGCCCAATTCTTCCAGATAATCGTTCATCAATTCACGTGATTGACGAGCCACATCATGTGAACAAAGAGCTAGGAAACAAACAAAAACGGACAATTAGAAAACGGAAAAACAACCGGCAACAAGTTGATAGGGGAAATACTTTTTGTAAAACAGAAAATTCTTAAAAATATGGATTTTAAAAATTCATATAATGAATCCATTTCTTTCGCATGCAACAAGTATCACATGACATATGCCAAAAAAAATTTTTAGAAAAAAAATATAAGTTGGTCGTATCTAGTTGCGTCGATGATAGGTTTAGGCTTGTCGTTTGTCGGACTAATTCAAAACAACAACAACGACGACAAGGACAACATTGAAAATATCTTTTCTAGTCCACAATCACTGATCAATATTGGTGTGATGGAAAAAAGGGCCGCGCGTTGTGTATGCTAGCTAATCTAAAAGTTTGTTTGTTGAAACTCAAACTTTGTTTTTTTGCCCAGACAGACTGTGTGCGTGTGTGTGTGTGTGTTGGTGCCAAACACCAATTAAAATTATTAATAATAATAATAATAATCATATAGGGAAAAAAATTTCCAACAATCCCTGTAACGCTACATAACCTAGCTGTTCAATGAGGCTGCCCTGATCTGATATTTAATATGATAATTAGTGATCTAGTCTGCGCCGTTTAAAACACCGTGTGTGAGTGTGTGTGTGCGCGCGAGACGAAGCGCAACGCGAAATTCTTTGCTCTGGCCTAGCGCCGTTGATAAGACGTTTCACAAAAAGAAACAATTTGGAAAAAATCCATACCGCTAGGCAATGAAGATCGATCGGTCGATTGCAAGATGGTATCCAAAGATGATGGAACATTATTCAATGGTGATTCACTGGTGTTGGATGTATCCATCATCATCATCAATGTTGGTGATTTATGATCGATACCGTTGTTCAAAGCATCCAAATCGATCTCTTTCGTTGATTGAACATCTTCATCATTGGTTGGTGGTTCATTCATTTTGGATGAAACGTGAATGGCAACAACGGTGGCAAGTTCAATGGGACACTTTCTATAATAATAATGAAACAAGAAGCAAAAAAGATTTTTTGAGAAAATGCGAGAAAACACAAGAGTTAGGAATTTTTTTTTGTGAAAATTATACGCGACAAAGTCAATTAAAGTCTTGCAAGCAAACAAACAAACAAGAAAACAGGAAATACCAAACACACACACACAAAGCTTATATAATTTAAAAAACTACAACAATGGTGGTACGCGCGTTGATTGTTCAATTCGCCCCCTCCCTTTTCTTGCTTACGGTAATTACTAATGAACACACACACACACACACACACTTTGGCATACCAACAATCCGGAATCATACAATGGAATCCCCTCATACAACAAACACAAACACAGGTGGCTATGGTATAATCATAGGCTTTGGCAAAGAATCGTCCGAATGATCCAACAAACACACACACAGTGCGAAAATGACGAATTCAGTCAACCAAACCAGAGTACAGGACTGGCTGGAAACAGAACAGGTATGATAATTTTTGTGTACGACAAACAACGAAAAAAAAACAAAAGATCTTGACGTAGTGTCTTAATGTACCCTGTCACCACCAACACCATCATTTCAATCAACCCTGAGCAGACACACAGGTAACTGGTGTGGGATTAAGATCAAGACCAAAGCACCGGTGGATCTTCTTCTTCTCCTTCTTCGTCTTTTCTCATGATAATGATTTTTGTTCTTTTTCTGCCCTTTTCTTCTTCTGGCCGCCCAAACACACCATCTCACCGAAGATATTTTCGGAGAGAATCATATTTCTTATCTAATTATAATAATAATCATTACTATCCATCCATCCATCTATCAACATGGTATGCGCATTATATAACAACAAAAGAACCCATTTCCCCTAAACAACAAGTGGTGGTGGTGGTGGATGATATGCATGGCTCGCGCGCAAAACACCTACAACCAACCGACAGGCCGACCAACCAGCCAACCAACCAACCAAAAATCATGGTAAGATGGTGGTGAATGATAATGATTAATGTGTACCATCTGATTCATGGCTTTTTTTTCGGCTGGCATATATGGTATAACACACACTGGGATTATATGTTTTTGGTAAAACTATGATTTTGTCCATTATGTTTTGACTACCTTCCTTTCTACCTTCTTGGGTTTTAGGATCACCGATCTAATTATTATTATGCACATTACTACCCGTATATATGTGTGTGTGTTTGGTGTCTGTTTGTTCTCGCGGTCTCTTATTTTTCGAACGAACGAAAAAATAAAATAAAATAAAACTTTCCACATTAGTAATGCATGCAGTAAAAGATTTGTTGTTCGGGAAAAAATTCGGCAATTTTTTTTCGGTCTTGTCTTGTTCCCTGAAAGAAATTCTCTCTCTCGCCAATCTATCTCTATCTACCTATAAGCTCATTCACATCACAAACAAACTAGACTCTTGGTTATATACCTAAGTCGTTACAATAATTATGTTCGTTTCTTTTGTGTGTTTGTTCGCATAAAATCCTAAATGCGCCTGGAAAACAAATCATCAAACATCAGCGCGCAGACAGACAGACATATATCGGCAGTCGTTTATCGTTCAAACACAACACAAAACACAAACGAACGGAACGGATGACAAATACCTGTGTGTAATACGAAAATTTTAATTTGTCGCACTCGAAACACACACATACGCTAACAGAGAGAAAGAGACTCGGACAAAATCAATTGGAAATCCAAGAATGAAGGCTAGTGTGCTTGGAACACACACGCACACACACATGCAAAAAGAATTTCAAACATACACTAAACATTTGAAAATAACGTTTGAATCATCGAAATTTTTGTTGTTGTTGTTGCTGTTTTTTCAGCTTCTTCCTTCCTGTGAACGAACGAACGAACGAACGAAAACATTTCATTTTCCAGTTAATTTATCGAAAAGCGAAATGAATGAAAGAAAGTTGCTGTGTAGCCTGGCATATTTATGCCCATTGTTTCTTAATGAGAAAAAAACGAAACAGAAAATGAAAATTGCCCCCTCTCCTCCCAAAACGAAACGAAAGAGTTGAGGATTTATAATGATAGATCATTTTGGAAGAAATATTATTATTATAATAATGATATTGAAATAAAAACGCTGCCAATGTTGCCAGTGTGCGCCTATAGCCTATTATCATTATGGTCCGTATTGCTTAATCGTAATGAAATCATCAACGACGGAACACCAACCACCACCACCGCCGCCACCATAGCCGAAATTATTGGAAGAATATTAAATTGCTGCAGAAGCAATTGTCGTTGTTGTTGTTTTAGTAGGCCCAGAAGGTTGGCCAACACACTGGATTGGTTCGTTTCATCAGAAACCAATGTGACGTCAACGGACCAATAGTAGTCTATTATTATCATTATTGGTTCGACAAACATATCCAGCTATATTACAACAAAATACACCGCGCGCGCCTGTCTCTCCCCCAGGATAACGTTTTTTTTGGAACAAACAAACATTCAAGGAGGATGTGCACATCATCCAACAATGTATGTGTTGCAAATCAACACTTTGGTGAATTTTGATGATCAAAAATGTGTGCGAGAAACACACATTGATTTAAAATTGCCAATCATTATCCTCATCACCATGGTCATCATCATCTTTATTATTTGTCATTTTTTTTGTTGTTGGTGTTGTTGCTTTCGATTTGCTATTCGTTTGCTTTTGGGTTTCTCCCTGAAATCATCATCATTATTGCTATGATGATGGTGGACCAGTCATCCAAAACTAACCAAATACAACAAAACAAGACAGACAGCAGAGACTGGTCGCCAACAAGTGTGTACGAGAAGGTGTATTAAAAATTCAGTTCTTCCAGAAAAAAAAATGATGATGATGATGAGAGGGTATACACACTCTTCTGTTATGTAACACACACGCACATTGGATGCCTGGCTTGAGAATCATAATAATGATGAACTAACCAACCACAAGAACAATGGACACACAAAAACCATTGAATGGCGTGACCAACGATCAAAGAGTGATTCAAGCTTGTTCAACAATATATATTATGTTGGTGGTGGTGGTGGTGGTGTGGTGGGTACCACAGGTCAATCTCTTCTCTGGTTATATAATACTTATTGAAAAAAATAGGGTTTCTCTTTTTCTCTCTCTCGCTTTTCTCCAGTGATGACCATATAATAAATGGATGGACATTCGCTCTTTTTTTTCAACCAGCGAAAAAAAAGTGTTGATGACTAGAATGGTAAATTTTTTTTTGAAAAAAAACTGAACTAGAGCTAAAAATACAAAGAAGAGTGAGAGAGAATGAGAAACAAACTACTGAACCATGAGATGAGATGGTATTCTTCTTCTTCTTCGTTTTTCTCTGCACTGGATTTACCGCGCCCCAACAATGATTATTGTTGTTGTTCAACGAAAAAATAAAAAGTCTTTGAAATATTTTTGAAAATGTGCAAAATACAAACAACACGAACACGAACACCATCACCAGTGGGGGTTTAGATGGAGAGAATTTTCATCATGGAAGTAAAAGAAAAAGGGTCAAGAAACCCAGTGGAATATTCCTGGCACAACTAATAATAGCATTTAGCCATTTGTGGGTCGACATGATTGTGTGATTGATGAATGCCGTGTGTGCGCGTACACGTTGGAAATCATCATCATCATCAAGACATCACATCCCACCGCGATCAACAGAATATTGTAATCAATTCCCGAAACAAAAATATCAATCACATTACTCTTACCTTATTCTGTGTGTTGATCGGGAAAAAATTTAACAACCAGAAATAGATTTGAATTTCAATGCGGATTGATTTGATTGGTCGCACCAATTTCGATCTTCGGGATCAAATTTCTCAGCGCGTTTGTTGGGAATCTCGCAGACCAAAACAAAAAAAATACTGCAGCACTAAAAATTTTTGGTTCTCAAAGGAAAACAAATGAAAACAACAACAACGAGAATGTCTTCTGCCAGACAACACATCTGCCAACAAACCAAACACCAAAAAGGTAGCCGAAATGAAAAATTCGCAGTGCAGTTTTTGTGAAGACGACCGAAAAAAAACCATAAGAAGCTTTGTAGTTTTTATTATCATGCAGATGCAGATACCGGCATTGCGGATTCAGAACACACACACACACACGCAGACAGACGGAGATAGACCGGGCGAGAGAAGGAAAGAGACAGACAGACAGCAACAGTAACCAGAAACAAAAACAAACAGGCATCCACCAACGCCGACAACAACAATAACCGAAAAACCGGCAGACCACCACACGTCAGAAAAACACGACAGAATGCAGAGACGATCCACACACTGCAGATGATTTTTTTCACGACGTTTCAAATCGGCGAATGAAAAAAAAAGAATAACGTGCTCGGCGCATACACACATACACTTGGTCGCGAATAAAACTCGAATGAATGGGGCGCGCAATGATGCTGCTGGCTTTTCGCTATATGCGTTTTCCTGTGTATGTGTGTGTGTATGTTTCAAAAAATATGCTTGGCCGGGTATGATCGGACGGACGTGGATGATTCGACTTCGTCGCAATGCGATGTGTTGTTGTTGCTGCAGAAGAGCTATGCAAAAAGTTGTGGTGTCTGGCGGCGGTGTGTGTCATCAAGTGTACCACCACCGCTACGACGACGACGATCATCATCATCCGAACACAACAAGAGAGAGATCAAGAAGGGGGAAGAGAAAAAGAAAGAAAGAGACAATAACAATTGCAATAACAATAACCTCGACAACGCCTACAACAAGAAAAGACATTCGGACACAACAACAACAACAACAACAAGGAGAAAAAAGAAGAAGAAACAAACAATGATGACAAACTAGAGAAAAAAAATCACTAAACTGCAGGTTTTGCCAACAACTACCACAACAACAACAAAAAAATACATCTGCCCAGAATCTAATAGGTTCAAGGATTATGTGTGCGATCATCATTATGATGGCTGATAATAATAATAATCATCATCATAATCCTAAAATAATTATCCAGGATATTGCATGATATTTAGCTAGTCTGCGCGCCCTAGGGATTCTGGAATCCGGGTGTACGAACGAATTTCGACAAAAATTTCAATTTTCAAGATAAATAAAAAAGATACACGAAAAAAAATATTCACTTACTTTAGCCAAAGATAATGACAAATCCAATCGAATACCTCGGCTGGCACATCTTTAGTACGTATACGATAATTAGATAATGGTACACCATCAAATGGTGAATTCTTTTTCTTCGATGTTCTTTTTCTCAACACCACCGTGGATGTATTGAATGCATTGGCTGTGGTAGGATCAGGAACATTTGATGATAATGATGATAAAAATGATGCGGATGATGTTGATGATGATTGTGCTTGCGGTGATGGTCTATTTTTCATTTCATCTCGATAAGAAATAAGAAATGACTTGATACGAGATACAAGCAATGATGATAGCTTCATATTGCTTGTGGCCATTGTGGTGAGGGGATATAAAGAATTTTCCGTCTTTGTCGTCTTGTTGCTGTTATTTTATGTAATCTTCTATCTTCGTCTTCCCAAAAAAATAATAATAATAATAACACAAAAGGAAATGATCAATCAAATGATGATGAAGAAGAGGACGAAAAAATGGTCGTATTTTTTTCTCCTTCTTGTTAAAGTTAATATGACAATGATGTTTGTCGTGATGATGATAATAATATCAAACAAAAAAAAAAATTTCTTTTTTCCAAAATAAATTTGAGCTAGTTTCGGGATTCTTTCTTCTTACAACAACAATAATAATAATATCATCTTGAGAATCAGGTTTTTTTCTTCAAGTATACACACACTAGTTTCAGGTAGTTGGTTGTCGTTGTGGTGTTTTTCATTGTTTTTCTCCGTTTCATAAGGGTTGACCATCAAAATTATGTAAACACAACGAAATTTAAAAGCAATTTCGGGCTCGATCAAATCTTCAAAAATTCAATTATTGATTTACCGGAGAGGTAGAGATGATTATGATCGGTGATTATATTCAGTTCAGTTATATTACTTGATATTCTTGAAGGTTGTTGAAGATTTGACCAATAAAAAAAACAGCAAGAATTTTTCATAAATTTTTTAAAAAATTCATAATATATAGAATCGCTTCTTTCTTCCTGGCCACACCCAAGAGAAACTCGAGGCACTTTACATAATTGATATCATTTTCAACAAGTGTTGCAGTCAGTTGAGTCAGTGATTTCAACCAAATTTCATTAAGTTTGGATTTAGTTGAACATTTTGCCGTAGTAAAATTTTTTTTCAATTTTAAAATTTTTCAAACAATCCTGTTACGATTGTCTTGGCGTTGGATCGATGTGTTTTGTCAAGAAAAGGTTGAATTTTTTTCCTTTGAAAATAAACATCATTTTCAACTTGTTGCATTTCATAATCATTGAAAGATTTCAACAATAGGAAACATGTATCACATCTTTCATGGTTGTTTTTTTCAGCTGAATAAAATTATTAGAGAAGAAAAAACAATTTAAAATTATAGCGGACACTTGATAAAGAGAATGAGAAAAAAAATGAGGAATTACCCAATCATTTGTGAAAAATATTGAAAACGGTGGTTGCAACGAATTTATGTTCCATATATCAATGACAGGCACGACGATTTGTGATACAACAATGCGTGTGTGTGTGTGTATCCTTTTCGATGTAATTTAATGATGATAATAATAATGATGATGATGATGTTTACTACCGAACACAATGATGATAGGCACTGAATTTGCTAAATCAAAACAGTATAAAAAAATTTATCAAAGCCACTTGAAGCACAACAGTTGGATGGTCGAATAAAATGAAAAAGTAGGTGAGATTTGTTGTGGTTGTCGTTGATGTTACGCATCACCAACGAATTTATGGTTATGGTTCTTGGTGTAAATCCAATCAAATCTGAAGATGGTTACGATCATAACAACGAAGTAAATTTTTTACTGTTAATCCAAAAATTCAAAAAAAAATTAAATCGAATTTTTTTTTCAAATAAATGTCATTGTTCGAATTCGAACGTTTAAATACTTGATTGCGATTGGCTGAACCAACGAGAATGACACGATGAAATTGTTGTCCACAAAATGAAATCTCAAATCATCAGCAACAGCAACAACAGCAACAAACATCGAAAAAAACACAACAATCATCCATCACCACCATCAAACACAATAATAATAATAATGAATGCACCAAATGAAGAGAGAAAACATTACACAACCCAAAAAAATAAAAAAAAACACTCAACAACAAAAAAAAATCGCAGACGTACTTTATGATCGGCCCACCAAGGGGCATGCGCACACGGTGCTCGCATTGTCGACGTACGTTGTGTTGTGTTTCGTTCACGCGTTGCTGTTCTTCCTTTTCCCTTGGCTTTCGCACACACACACATGTGAGTTGGTATGTATTTTTGGGGATTTTTTTTTGATTTTTAATTTTAATTCTTGAAATTATTTTTTTTCCAGAAATATCATCTTACCAAATCGAAGACCCAAATTGACGATCGATCATGCAAATTTTCGTGAATGGTTTGTCCGGCACGATCGCCTTGGACGTGAACAAATCCGATACCATTGAAAATGTCAAACATCGAATTCAATCCCGTGAAGGTATTTTGTGTTCGGAACAACGATTAATCTATGCTGGCCAACCGTTGGATGAAAATTCCGAAACATTGGAAAGTTATGGTGTTGATCAAGAATCGGTGATTCATTTGCAACTACGGCTATTGGGTGGTGCCAAAAAACGTAAGAAGAAGAATTATACCACACCGAAAAAGAACAAACACAAAAAGAAGAAGGTTAAATTGCCAGTGTTAAAATTTTACAAAGTTGATGATAATGGTAAAATTACCCGTCTTCGACGTGAATGCGAGAATAAAGAATGCGGTGCCGGAGTTTTTATGGCCAATCATTTCGATCGTCATTATTGTGGTAGATGTGGATTGACTCTGGTTTATAATAAACCTGAAGACAAGTGAAATTTGAATTGATTTGAATTGAATTAAGTTTTTTTTATTGAAAATACCACACAAAAATATCAATAATAATAATAATATTGATGATAATAATAATAAAATCCATCAAAATTTAAATCAATTTTGTCGTTCCAAAATGATCATCTGGTCATGGTCCCGAATCAAATGGATCGGGGATTCGGCGAAAAATTGCCGAATAAATATTACCACCATTTCTGCATACTTTTTTTCCTTCTTCAGTGAGCGAGAATTTGGCCACAACCGGATCGTTTTTAATCTGGTCCTCCGCAACCATCTCGAACAATGGATGATCTTGGAAATGCTGCATCATCCAATCATATAATTCTTTTACATCCGATGCAAAATAAGCCAAACCGTTCACTTGTAAAAAATAAGCATATTCCGATAATAATTGTGGTGATATGATACGCCATTTGTGTTTATGACGTTTGAAATGTGGATCCGGGAACAAAAAGAATATTTTGGTTAGTTGAGATTTTCGGAAGAAATTCGGCAGATATTTCATGGCATTCGTTCGTACACAGCTGATGTTGTTATATTGCCCAGGATTCTGGGCGCGCAATGCTTTTATCCTTTCGATTACATAATTGGATACTTTCAAACGGATTTCCATTCCTGCAAAACCAAAAATAAATAAATAAATAAACAAAATCAGACACCAACAACAATTGAATCAGAATCAGAATCAGTTACCCAACATCAACGTATCCGGGAACAATGGCGAAAGTTCCACCAATAATCCACCATAACCACAACCAATATCGAGAAATCTTACTTGAGCATCAACGGTATCATTATCATTATCATCGGCCAGTGCTGGATAAAATTGCTTCCAATCAACATGATCCGGCGTGATCGGATATTCAAAACAATGATCAGCAATCGGATTTGCATGCGCTCGTTGACGATAATATCGTTTCTGTGGCAGTGAATGGGTTTTCACTTGTTTCGGGTCCTTCAATGGTTGTTCGGTGGTCATTTTTTTTGATTTATTATTTGATGTTTGACGTTCGAAATCAACAAATCGAATTCTGTCCACCACCAAGAAGATGGCGTTTGGTGATGATGATTTCACACACACTTGACTGGACTTGGGAAAACATGCGCGAATAATTTTGCGGGACAGCGCCATCTAGCGACCGAAAAAATCATTAAATTCGAATGGCGCGCATTTCGAAAAATTCGAATTAAAATTTTGATCGCTTAAATCCTTGATGGATTCTTCCTACTTCTTCTTATTCTTCAAAGACCAAACAAACAGATTAAACTTGAACTAGAATCAATCTACAGAATACAAGATTGATGATGATCATGGTTAATTATTGTTGGTTCAATTTTGGTTTTGGTTGATTTGCGCGGCTTGCCAATTAGTGCGAAAACAAACAAAAAAAATAAGATTCTATTTTTAGCTACTAAAAAAAATAAAAAATGATGATAATGAAGCATGATAATCTTGTTGTATAAATCACCGAACAACGACGGAAAATGAAAATAGAAACGGAACTCAAGGATACGTCTTTGGTGGGTGGTCGACTATTTTTGGGCGGCGCCTTTCACATAGGACGAGACCGACCCGGAATTCGAATTCTGGCCGCGAAAAAAAAAATTCATTCGAATTCGAACGAATATTTTCCAAAAATATTTTGATTGTATCAGCACATATTCCTGGAGTGAAGAATCTTCATTTCCCTGAATCGTGGTAAGTCTTGTGACAAATTTATTTAAAAAAAAAATTACACCAAACGAACGACGAATTAATGATGATGTTAATTACATTTAGGGAGGGTCGGTCGGATTCTTCAAGTGTGCGAAAGATTGAAGCTTCGATGATGATGATGATGATGATGCTGCCATGATTAATTAATGTTTGTCACCTTATTACAGAGAGTGTTTCCTAATGTGTGACAAAAGACTTTCGGCTAAACGTATACGTATTCGTGTATAAGTGTGGTACGATGCACGCGCGCTTCGAGAGCGTTCCCGCCGAAGGACATCCAGAATATGAAATAACAAAGCAAAGCAAGAGCGAACGAACGAACGATGTTTTCCAAATTTGGTTCGACAAATTCCCTTCATCTTATGTTTTTGTTGTTTTGTGCATCATTGTGATGATCACGATCATCATCAGATCTTTGTGGTATGTTTGTTTGCCTGTTTTGTTTTGTTTGTTTGTTTGTTTCCCGGTCAAATTGTTTCGACTTTTCAGGATAAACTGCTGGTGGTGGTGGTGGTGTGGTGTTTCACCATCATCATCATCATCATCATCATCATACACACCATCAACCCAACCAAAAACGAGCTATTGCACCCATGGCCACTTGTGCTGGTGTGCGTGTTGGCGGGTTGTGCATCCGTTATGCATTCGATGATTTTCCTGGTTTCATCTTACCACCACCATGAAAACACCATGAAATCAGATTTCGGATCAATGTCAAGAATGTGTTCGGTTTCATTTCTGGTTGCAAGGATTTCTTCTTCTTCTTCTTCTTCTTATTCCAAGGTTTATATTCTTCACATTTTCTTCCTCCTTCCTTCCTCTTTTCTCGCATCATTGGCTCTGTCATTTTCTAATTTTTGTTGGTGTTGTTGTTATTTCTCTTTTCCTCCAGCTCTCTATTTCTCTCATCCTGTTCAACCAAAATGTTTTGGAATTTGATTAATGAAGACTTGAATTACCGAACATCTTTTTTTTTGTTTTTGATTCTGGCTCCCCATCCGAACAAAATATCCAGGATTCTGTTGCTTTTTTTATTACGCGCTCTTCACTCTGCTGTTGTTGGATTCTTTTCTTCTTCTTTTTTGATTTTACCAAAAGTATTTATAACTCTGTTTCTATTGTTTTCAACACACACACACACACATACATACACACACTTATAGGATTTATTAATATATATTTATTCTATTTGGCTCTAAATTTAGATCAAATTCATGGATATCATGATCGGCATTCTTGAAACCAACCGAAAAACCATCATCATCATCATCATCATCAGAGCTATTATTATTATTATTATTATGATTATTATTACTATTACCGGAGAGAGCGAGAGAGCAAAGAACACACCGAAAGTGGATATATAGCCGGAGGAAGAGCGATTATTCAATGCTGCTCCTAATGCCTAACCCGTGCAATTGCAATTTCAATTGCATCGGTTTCCTTGTATTTCTTGTATTATTACACTTACACACACACACACACACACACACCAAAAACAATATTATTATTCTTTGTTGAAATTTCCTATTATGGTCATGGTGGTAAAGCCAAGAATAACCGCCAATGCAACCAGCGAGAGAAATGAAATTTGGTTCAACACACACGCACACACGATTCAAAGGAGGATGTCAGTCAGCCCTGCACCATCCCTCGTCACCACCTTTATGAATGGCACGAAATTCCGTTTTGGCTTCCGTTTCCGTTTTTCCAAAAAAAAAATATCTGGACAATGATTGGCCATCATTCTTCATGGTGGATGATAATTGACTGCCGCCATTGAAGATAGGAGACCATGAATGTGACCATGAATTGCCGAAGAACTATGGATGAAGATGGATGAAGAGGATTTTCTTGGATCGAACCTTTGGTTGGTTTGCGGATAGAACGCAACGAAAAAAGCAACGGTTTTCTTGGCAACCAACAAACGAACAAGTGGTGCACGAGAGAGAGAGAGAGAGAATCCGAGAATACGCATCATCATGACAGCGAAATGTTGAAATGATTCCATTTTGGCCTAAAAGAATAGAGGAGAGGGAGCGAGAGAGCGAATAATGCCAATTACCGAAACAACAAGAAAAATAAAAGAATAAGAAGGATATTTTTGTGTATGAAAATTTTGAATGAAACAAAAAAAATCCGTTGTTGTTGTTGTTGTTGTTCTTCTTCTTCTTTGGGAAAACTTCGATATACGTGTGTTTCCTTCTATTCGAATCGAAATTTCCATGGTGTGGCGTCTTGGAGTTAGAGTTGGAGTTGGATGTGGCGTTTTTCACACAACCAGATTCTTGCTGGCTGGTTAACGCGCGCGGGATCGCACAGGATTGGTTAATGGTGGTGGTGGTGGTAGATTTAACTCTTTCCCGCCACCGAAAGGGCTGAAGCGCGTACATCTCCATCTTCTTCTGATTCTTCTTGCATCAGGTCTTTCAATCATTTAAAAGATTACCGTCGTTGTGCGAGGTTTTAGCATCATTTTTCTGCCTTAAGAAGAAGAAGAAGAATATCACCATTGATCATCATCATCAACATCACCATCCACCATGGTGCGAGGAAACTGAACCGCCAAAATCATCTTCTCATATTCGCTCTCGCTCTCTTTTGGCATCGTGGTACCACATCAGCATCAACCATCGCGGCAGCCCAAGCCATTGGCAGTGAAAACCTACGCCAACCACGTTCGCACTCGAATTAGAAGAAGAAGAAGATTCAATGTTGAAGAAGAATCCAACCAACCAACCAACCAACGAGCACCGACCATCATCATTATTCATCATCAACATCATAATCGTCGTTTTTACCGCAAAAATAAGAAGATTCCTGTGTATGAATCATCATCATCAACAACAAATGGGCGTCATGTCTTAATGTTGCGTTGTCTTAGTGATGCGGATGTTGTTGTTGCTTAATTAGTTCGAAATTGGATTGAAGGGATTGGCGAAGGGATTCCCAAAATCTTCAGGTATTGTGGTAACATGTGATTAATGGTACCACCATACCACACATGACCATAGCAGTAGTGGCGAAGACCACTACTTTTCGAATCGCGATTCTGAAACGGAATCTTTAGGCACCATCGTCGTAGCCGATTGAGAGTGGCAATCGTGATCATCATGATGATCATCACAACAATTATCATTATTGCATGTTAAGGTATTTGTATGGTGTGTGCGTGTGTGTGTGTGTGTGGGCGGAAGCGAACAAGCCAACAACAAGTGTGTGCGTGTGTGTGTGTGTGTGTTGGTATGTGCGCCAAAACGACGATTGTCAATCGCCATCAACATCGTCGTCGTCGTCGTCGTCGTAGTTGTCGGCCAAACCAAAACCCAAAACACACACACACACACACGCCCACCTAAACACAACAACAACAACAACAACAAAGGATCTCAAGACAGACAGAGAGACAGAAAGGATACTACGGGAAACCAAAAAGAATCCAAGAAACAGTGTAAGTTTGACAGCAGCCGAGCTGAATCCTAGCCAGCAGCAGCAATAGTATCCAGTTGAATCCAGCTCGCTCGCTTGCTGGCTCTATATTGGCTCAAATTTAATTATACGAGCGAGTCGGCGAGCAGTTAGAAAGGTTTTAAATCTTTTTTTTTTATTTTTTTTTATTTTTTTTATTTTGATATTTGTTGTCGTCGTTTGCCCGGGAAAATGATAATCATTTTGTGGAAGCATCCACATCATGAATGGCGCCCAAAACAACCGTGTTGTCGTTGTTGTTGTTCTCAAGTTTCCTGTTTCAAGAGCAAGACGTCGTTGTTTCCCGGCGCGCGCCTTGATTGTGTGTGTTTTGGTCTTCGCTAATAATAAATCAAAAACAAAACCAACAACCCCCAAAAAAGCTGGAAGGATGTTTCTCCTCCTCCTCCTCCCCCCAGCCCCTCCTCCTTCTGATCATCATCATCATCGTGCTCGTTTGCTTGCTTGTTGTTTGATTCTGGCCATTGGGCGTGTGTGGGGGCGTGTCGGTGTGTGTGCATTGTCCATTATTCATTGGACAACAACCAAAAGTGGACAGTGTCCAACTATATATCGTATGCTAGTGTGTGTGTGTGTGTGTGGACAAGACAATTTAGTTTATTTATTGTATAAACATGAAGGAATAATAAATAAATCAAAATGTCCACACACACACACACACACACACGCTGGGACATTCCCTAGGTTCCATTACCGTTGTCGTAGCTGTTGTCGTTATATCATCGTTGTTTAAAACAAATTCCGATCAATATTGTTGTTTGGTTGGCTGGTGGTGTTCAAATTTATATACCCGCACACACATATGGAAAAATATGATGATGATGATCGCGCCATATTTATGCCATACAGGATTCTTCACTCCCCCTCCCCCCCCAATG
>JAOZJS010000692.1:0-22531 GCA_025882695.1 Amerodectes protonotaria
AAAAAACGAAACTAACAAATAAAACCAAACAAAAAATGAACAGAAAAAAACGAAAACAAATCGATACATTTAACATTGAAATTTGGAAAAATAGAAAAAAATTAATAAAACATAAAACATAACCAAAAATCAAATTTGGGCGGGAAAAAAATTGCAACAAATTTGTAACAAAATTATTCTGAGAAAAAAAAATTATAGAAATAATCAGCCAGATAATTGTGTGATAAGATTCATGGTGTGAATTACTCCTGAGCCGGTTTCCATCCGGATCCGGTGGTGGTTATTTTTGGTAGACCAGTCCTATGATTATTTTAATCAATTCCTAACGTCAGAAATAAAAGATCTGTGGTTGGGAAACAAGCAGAAAGAGAAAAAGACAAGAATTTTAGCATCATAATCCTTTTATTTGGTGCGAGATTTTAGTTTGTTCGTTTTAGCTCTTTTTTTACGAAATCCGGAGACAAATGACTAGTGATACGCAAGATTTTCGGGCCGAGATCCTGATAGCTCTAATTCTTTGATTGAAAAATTAGCGAATGATCCTGTCAATGGTGGTGATGATGATGATGATGCAAATCCTACATTGAGCTGCTTTTGGATCTACTTGCAAAACGATCTTTTAAAAAGAGTTGCTCGAGCACAAGTATCATCATCATCACCATCCTTAAATCATTAAAAAGATATTTTGTTGTTGTTGTCGTCGTCGCCGCCGCCGTTTTTCAGTGTGGTTAATGTCTAATAAATCTTTCTAGGTCCTCGACAAACAAGTTATATAATAAACCGACAATCTTAACGGTTCATCTTATTTCTGAGAAGCCATGATTAGCTTGGCTGTTGTAGATCATCATTTCGAGGTAGTTTGGAAATGGGGAAAAAGTGTTAAATTTGTATTCAATTAGTTTCAGCTCATTATTGCCACACACACACATAGACACACCAGTGAAGACAAGGTGTTAAATAATTTTTTTTAAACAAATGGATGACCATCACCATCATCATCAGCAGCATCAATAATAATATCTTCCAAACACTCAAATTACAATCGTGCGTGGCAAATAATAATCGGCTTTACCTGTCAAGATTCAGGATTTTTGCACTGGATGTTCTGTGTCTCAAACGGTCTCTCTCTCCCCCTCTATTTCTCTTTTCGCGATCTATTCCAGCATCTTTTGGATTCGCGTTGATCACACAAACGCTAAGCCTGTCACCAGTGTGACATTTCATCATCATGGGAAATCATTTGTATCAACAACGATTGTTTCAAACTGTTTAAATTCATTGGTTGAATAATTTAGTTCAGGGATGAGCAAACCGTGGCCCGCGTGCGGCCCATCAAGCATTTTCGCGCCGCCCACCAATCATTTCTAAACAGGAGACGAAGCTATATTCCCCTCTCTCTGATAGGTACAATGTGATGATTTGACCCGATGACGAGACGCACTATAAACAGTAGAAGAAGGTGTATTTCTCTCTCTGATAGGTCCACGGTGATGATTTGACCAGATGACGAGATACACTATAAGCCTATGGAAAGTGATCAGCTTTAACCAGTACTTTTTTGTGCATGTTTGACGCCTACAAGTTCTCATTTCTCAGTTCTCCTTTCTGATTGGTCCAGTGATGATTTGATCCGATGACGAGACACACTGTAAGGAGGAGACAAAGCTGTATTTCTGTTCTCTTGTTAAGAGATGTCGTCGCAGGTCTAGATTCTACACTACTTTATGTGTACGAAATGTCCAAATTTAAATTGGCCCGTTTGTCAAAAAGGTTGCTCAACCCTGATCTAGTTGAACGCGTAATTTTTATTTTTATTATGCGGCTAGATCCGCTAATCGTGGCGTTGATTTTTTTTTCGTAAGAATCCAGGTCACAAGAGCAACAAGTGTGTATGTTCTGTGTGTTGTAGGGAAACTAAAAATCAATCGCGAATCTGCGAACAATAAATTCGTGTGATTCACGTAATCTTCTTACGTGGACCACCATCATCACCATGGTAGGATTACAGCCAAGATTATTAAACAAATCTTTGGCGGCGCAGACTGATCCTGGACCATAATCGGATACTTGATACTTTGTAGAATAAGCTATCCAGTGGATAAATCAGGAGGAGCGAATCATTTTGGATTAAAAATTATAATTTGGAAACAACAACAACAACAAGGACGAAAACCCATGATTTATTGATCACCGATCTTCTCGGTGTGACTTTAGCGTGATCAATCATAAAACCAACAAATGGTGGTTGTATATATATCTCCTCTTAACTCTTTCCCCAGGATTGATCCATCATTAATTATGATGATCAGGATGCGCAACGATTTATGCTGGGGAATCGTCAATCAAAAAAAAAATATGAACTACTACAACGATCTACTTTGTTCGGGATATGATGATGATGATGCGCAACAGGTTATGAATAAAATATATCCGCACAATATTCAACGAGAGAAAAAACACAGAATCCGTATATTTTTCATCGGAAAATTTGTGTGCGTGTGGATCATCATCATCATCATCAACAGAAGCATTTGCATCATTTGATTGTCGTGCATCATCCTGGGGGCATCCCAGAGTGCGAAAGAGAGGGATGGAGAGAGAGAGAGAGAGATTTTTCCAAGGAAAAAATATATAAAACGGTGGCATCCCTATCATCATCATAAAATGATGATTATGGATATGTCCAGACGTCGTCCATTATCCTCTTCGGGTTAAAGAGCAGCAGCAACAACAACACCAACAATATTCTTCATTCATACATTATCTTTGGAAACGGAAAAGATGTATCAAACACACATACACACACACACTTTTGCATATCATCATTATTATTACCATCATCATCATCATCTCCGACTCCACTTGAACCGATCATTTTCGTTGTTGCCGTTATTGTTGACTTTGAACCAACAGGTGTGAAAACTTATATAATAATCATCATAATCATAATGGTGATGGTTTTTTTTCCTGCTCGTAAAAAAAGATGAGATAATAAAGGAGAAACTGGACAATGGATCAAATATGATAATTCAACTATGGTTTCCGATCGAATCAAATTGATATCACATCGGCTATATCTCTTTCTTGGCTAGCTCCCTATCGCTCCCCGGCTGACCACTGTGTCCGGATTTGATTGGTTTTCGTAAAAATAAAATAAAATGAAAAAATCCCTTTTCAGCTCACCTTTATCTTTATGTATTTGTTTATATCTTAGCTTGTTTGATGATCTATTTTATGCCGAATGGGGCTGAAACAAAGTAGAAACATATTTTTCTAGTTTCGGTTTTTTTTGACTAAACGGCCGCATGTCTTTTCATATGCAATGCAAGATGATCAGATCTTGAGAAAGCTCGTTCACAAAGTTGACATTGGAATGGTCTATCGCCGGTATGTTTCCGAAAATGTCTGGTTAGCTCATCGGATCGGGCGAATTTCCATCCGCAACCTTTCCAACTACATTGATACGGTTTTTCGCCCGTATGCGTCCGTAGATGTGCCTTCAGATGAGAACTTTTCGTATAGGTTTTCGTACAACCAGGATGTGAACACGTATGCGTGGTAACCTTTTTCTGCTTGGAGTTGTTTCCGTTTCCGTTGTTACTGTTGCTATGTGTTTGTTTAGCGTTCGAACGTTGTTGACTTAGTGAATGGCTGTTCAATGTTAGTTGTCCATTGTGGTCATGGTGATGGTTAAGATCATCAACATGATTCGCTGTTACCAATTGTTGGCTTGTTGAGATCGGATTCGTATTCATTGGGGCCAACGATGATGGTTGGCCACCAAGATTTCTGGATTTAGCTTGTCGTTGACTATTGACCGAAGACCAATTAACCGAATGAAATTGATAACCATTGGTCAAGGTATTGGATTCCTGTTTTGGTTGTAACATTTGGATCAATGGCTTTTGATCAGTTATCGGTGATGCCGGCGGTGACATAACCGATAATGTTTGATTATTCGACGCTTGATGATTGAATAATTGTTGTTGTGTTCCGGTGTTTGTCGTGTAGCTTGGATCATTACCGTTAGATAGGAATCCATTATAATTGTTATTATTACTAGCACTATAATACCGCACATCAGCATGATTTTCATTCCAGGAGCTATTCTCATTTGGTGGTTGTGCTGTTTGTGGACTGAATAAGGATTTCCGATACGAATTGGCATTGGACAATGGTTGTGAAGCAATGTTTGACCCATATTTTGCAAGCGATGGCTGTTGTTGTTGGTTGTTATTGACTGTTGTTTGATGTTGCTGCAATTGCTGATGTAAAATTGGCATCTGTTCCTTCAAATGGGATCGATTAATATCACCCCTACCATTGGAACTATTGTGATGATTGTTGTTGAGATTGTTGTTCGAGTATTGGTTACCGACACCATTGGTGTTGTTTCCATTGCCGACACTTCCAACACCGTTGATGGCAACGTTATTACCATGACCGGTGCCATTATTCATTGGCGGTGATGAAGATGAAGACGATGATGATGATGATGAAGAAGAAGAAGATGATGAAATGATTGAGTTTGGTGATAATGTGACTGAACCAATCATTGTGTCTGTCGTGGCATTGGTTGTGGCTGAAGAATAAGATGGAGGCGGTGGTGGTAAATTGGTGGCCGGATTCGGTGTTTCTACCTGTTGCTGCTGCTGCTGAGATTGATTCGATTGGTTGCTGGTCGTAATCGATGTTGTCCTAACCAACGGTTGCTGTGGCTGCTGTTGTCGTGGTTGTTGAACGATGGACGTTGTTTCGTAGATTGGCCGATTATCCACAATATTATCCCTGGTACTTTGGCTGCCATTATTATTATTATTATTATTGGTGTTATTGCTGTTGTTGTTGTTATTGTTAGCGGTGGTTTCGGTATTATTGTTATTGTTGTAATAATTATTATAATCATTCATCATCAATTCGGAAAGATCTGCAATCGAGATGGATTCTTTGCTCTTTTTCCTACCGCAGACCACGATGCTTCCGACACCGATGCATCCTTTTATCGGATTTTCCGGCGATATATTGTTCTTGGTCGCTGTGGTCATCGATATCACTACTGGTGGTTGTTTTGATGATGGCGGTGGTGGGGGCGTATCATTATTGGTTCTTATGGACGTTGGTCCATTCGGGATTGTCGTGGCATTCGATGTTGTGGATTTATTGTTAGCGGTTACATCAACCACCAAGACAACATCATTATTATTATTGTTGTTGCCATTTGTATTATTATTATTATTATTATTATTTTTCGAAGGCGAACTCGTAGTACCATTTACAACATTGTTGGTATTTTCGTGATGTTGTTGGGATTGACCACCGCTGGAACAACAGTGGTTGTTACTGTTGTTGGTCGGTAATTGCTGTTGAGAATGGCGATGATGATGATGATGCTGTTGCTGTTGTTGTTGTTGTTGTTGGCCACTGCACTGTTGGGCTGCAGCAATTTGATCCTGTCCAAGCAGAAGAACGCTTTCGATATCTTGCCACATCTGTTTATGGACGGAGAAAGAGATGGAGAGTGATCGGGATAAAAAGGTGGATGGAATAATGGAAAAATAAAGATTAATAACTAGATCAATAAATATGGCTTCAATCAATCGAATATTTTCAATAAAATATCATTCGAATTGTTGGACAATAACGACCAATGGTGATGGTAATGGTTGGATTCAGCGATTTTTTTTTGCGCAAACAAACAAACAAACAGACAGCGAAAGAATAAGACATAATTGGCGCCAATCATCACCGACTGGAGGATTCGGTTACGATTGCGTGGGAAATGGAACTACCACTTTATTATTATTATTATTATTACAACTATTTACTGTAAATATTTCTATTGGCCGTGGTCCGTTTCGTTTGTTTTCTTCTTGCTTGTTGGATGATCATGAAAGATTAATCATTCGGTAGCCCAAAGAGTAGCCAAAGTAGTGGCCGATGGTCATCATCACCATCACATAATGTGCGTGTGTATATAACAATAATCGTCGTTAAAAATAATAATAATAATATTGAGAAATTTGGACAAACATAACTCTGAAAATCATTGACCAATTGTCAATATGGACAATTGTTTTCCCCATGTTCCAAGACACGGAGAGAGGATGGTCATGAAATTGTTCTGGATCAATCCAATGGTCGTGGATTGGAACAACCACGACGACGACGACGACGCAAGAATGTTTCGAATGAATGAAAGAAGAATAAGTGAACGAATTACGACCAAGACAAAATCCCGCAAAAACCATTCACAGAACAAAAATTATGTGAAGCAATCGATTATACAACAACAATAGTTATGTGGACCAATCATCATCAATAACAATAGGATCCAATTTCGGATGATTTTTCCACACTTGCAGATTGTGTGTACGCTGACCAACGTGATCATGTTGCCTATCCTTGTGGTTGGAAAATTGTACGAAAACCAGAACGATTCGAAGCCGAGAATTCCGAATCCAATCTTCCAGATTTCCGGTTTGGAGGGCCTCAATGATTGTAACGATTACGACCACCGCAACGATGAAAATTGTTTTATCCCAAGCAATATAGGGTGTTTAACAATCATATAATCATAATTTTCATAAATTAACCATTCATTTAATGATGGGGTTATACAATCTGGGTTTCTTAAATTACATTCCTGTCTGTTCCTTCGCCAAAATCTCAAAAATATTGAAAAAACGAAGGATGTACATTGAAATAATTTGCAATGTACTAAAAATATCCCATCTCTTCATTATTATTGAAGACAAAATCAAGACATTAAAAAGTTACTACTAAAATCAAAGCAAGGGGCTTGGCGTTTTGGTTTGGGATTGTGTTGTGAACGGTAGACAGAAAAAAAGGAGGCAGGTCATTTTGTTCAGACAACCTGAGGTGTCCAAAATTTTCGACCAATCAAACGAGTAGCAAAACGATTGTCATTAGAAAACAAGCGCAGAAGCTACAGATTCGATTTATAGGCATCGCCTCACGGCTTGAATTGACAAATAGGATGCGGCCACAATTTGTGACATCATAGTTTATTGTTCAATTTTTCATTTGGAAAACAAAAGGGGATCCGTTTAGACCACCCACACGCATAGGCATACGCAGAATGGTCATGTTTGAATATGCAACAAGTGTAACTAACGAAAATCAATTAACTTGTTAGGGAATGTGGCCACGGTGGCCACCACTAATAATGGCGATCCTAATTTTTAATTATTACTAGCATGATGATCTTCCATTAGCTAGAAGTAGAGCAAATTTCATAGATGAACAAAGGACAATTTAGCCAAACCAAGAGCCCGGTGTTTTTCAAATGAAATGATTGGCTGATGGATGAACTAGTCGGCCAACAGACCATCGACATTCATCATCAGACGCAACAAGAAGCTAAAAAACATTGATCCAAACTGAAATCCGACCAATTGCTGTGATTGTTCTCGTTGATTGATCTGTTCAATGGTTGGTAGTCGAAGAAAGAAAAGGGTAAACCGTTAGCTTTTGTAGCCAAAACAGCTATCATTGTCGTCCATAATTATGGATGGATATTCAAATTGGGCGCCTCTATTTGTCAAATATGCACATCTAGTATTCTAACGGATTCCAAACTCTTATAAAGCTTGTCAGCATGTAAGTGTGTTAAGACTGTATATGATTAATATTAATCACGAAAAAAAACGAAATGTTGTCTTTGCAAAAGCAAAGATCTAAAAAGGTGATGAGAGATGTTTCTATACCTGTCGGTGATTGTCGGTAGCCAATGTAAGTTTGCTTGTTATTGCTACTGCCATCAATAATTCGAGCAGATTAAATCTCTATCCTCCTCTCTCTCTCACTCGGTGTCGCGACGGCACTTGGTCTTTTTGTGGTCAATCTATGGCCGGCTGTCCATCAATGGAACGCTCAATCTTATTTTTTTTTCTTTTGCTGAACTCGTGCGGCTTCCACGAAAAGTATTTGATATATACATTGAGTTGTCAAAAATGTTTTACGAATCATTTCTTAACAACGAAGAAATAGACATAAATTGCGCAGGTTTTGCTTGATACAACCCGAAGGTAAAATGACAATTTGAAACAAAGATAGCGACACAAATACTTTTACCTTGCGATTTCAAAAGCATCATCGTCTTTAAATCTAAATCTAAATCTAAATTGAATCCAGTTGATCAAACGAACGAACAGGTGAACAGGGAATGACGACAAATACAGATGGAAAAAAGTGCTGTTTGGTACAGGTCCGGCCATGATCCAGGTCAATCTCGAACACGGGTGGATTCAGATGGATCCTCGCAAATGTTTTCGCCTCTCAAATGTCAATACATATTTAGGCTGATCATTTTTTTTCGAACTTTTTCTAATTAACAAGCCTGCTTTGATCGGATCGGCAATCAATAATTTATGAAAAAAAATCAAATTTTTAAACCCTCAAAGGTGTTTGTGTATGTTTGATTAAATTCGAGGGACGCCACCCAATAGATTCTGATTACCCAAAATTCTCCCGGTGATGTTCGTGCATTTCGCATAACAGATTAAGTAAGATGTAGCTTGTTACCTGTTGCATAGCAACTGTATAATGATCGAATGTAAATTTTTTTTTTGCACATTTTCCAACACTTTTTTTTTGTTGAATCCTGGATATACACTGGACAGTGGATAGGGGAAACAACAACGCCAACCATCCAAGAAGAAGATGAAGATAAGGATTGGGATCTTGCTTCGGCGATGATCATAATGATGATAATCAAAGCAACATCATTTTATTATGATCCTTTTTCACCATCCTTAGTTCTTTTGGGTTTTCGCATTCATACAAAATCAGATTATTAAAATTAGGGAAGTTGGAGCAAATGGACGGCTGACCAGCTCATTTGAATGGATAATTTAATATGAAGTACATAAAAATCACTGCCCCAGCAATCGAACGTGTTCACCTTTAGGAACACGATAGACTTGCATCAAACTTTTACAGAGGAATCGATTGACTTCAGGGCATTTTTTTGTCCAACAAGAATAGCGCAACGGACCGATCTAAGATAAGAAACAACAAACAACAAGAATTAAGCGCGGTCGAAGAATGTGTTTTTCGTGCTGGCTTTTTTGCTGGCTAATT
Organism: Amerodectes protonotaria; assembly: GCA_025882695.1. Classification (NCBI taxonomy): domain Eukaryota; kingdom Metazoa; phylum Arthropoda; class Arachnida; order Sarcoptiformes; family Proctophyllodidae; genus Amerodectes; species Amerodectes protonotaria. The sequence continues at coordinate 9,103 of JAOZJS010000692.1, forward strand.
GATTCGAAACCGAAACCCAAGAAAAAAAATTGTCCATATTTTTTTTTCGTTGGTTATCCTTTTCGGCTGGATAACGTCCATCATAAAAATGAACGGCTTAATGGATTCATTTTTTTTCGGTCGTCAATGATATCAGATATGGATTGATTGTCGAGATACCGCAACCAACGGAGAGGACAGATGTTTATTGTCCAAATATCAAAGATCTTATGCTTAGTTCGTGCGTTTTTGCACAGTTATAGATTATGGCGAACATAACTTAACTACCGTTCAGAATCATCGAATGATTATTGAAGGATTATTTTTGCTGTTACAATCACCATAAAGATGGTGAAGATGAAAATACATATAAAATGAAACAAAAATCCCAATGGCTTCAACATCCAGAAAGGATGGCAAGAGAAATGCACTTAGAACCTTCAAGATCAAATGGAATGAAGCTCGGAGGCTTCATAATCACTCGCACACACACAAATTGACCACTCAGCTAATTATTACCACTGTTAGCTTATGCTGATGCTTTTATACAATGATAATAATAATCACCATCATCATCATCATCATCATCATCAGCATCAGTGTGTCCATGTATTGATGAGAGAATGTGGAAGCGATTTTCAGCTGCAATGATGATAATTTGCTACCATTCTATAGATAGATCTGGTTATACATTCTACAAACAATCATCATCATTATCGTTATTAGGGAATGTTTCGGTAAAATAAACATCGAAAGAGCTAAAGTAACTTTGACCATCTTTGATGACAGTTTGCAACAAACTATCGGCTCCAATGATGATTATGATGCCGAAATAAAACTCTATTGGTCATTTACCATCCCTCACAATCCGTTTCGGCAAATGCTCGAAAAAACGTTAATTCAATTGACTTGAGGGAAGATTTCTTTTTCTTATTGCTTGGAAATCTTCAATTTAGGTTCGGAAAAAATTGGTGGACAATTTTTCCAACATGACAGATAGCCAAGCCGGTCCAAGCGCGCGCGTTTTTATTTATGATCGGACAGAAAAACTAAGTACTGCTGAACAAAATACAACGATGATCATCATCATGATCATGATGACCATACTGGACCATGGTGGGCTTGGGCCACCATAAATAATTTATAATCATAATTTTGCATTCTACAAAGCGGTGTCTTGTAGTCTGGATCCAAGAGAAACAAATTTATTATATTATATTCAAATTGTTTGTACCATGATTTCAAACAGATCAATCTTCTGGAGCGATAAAAGAAGAAAAATCTCTTTATCTGTCTCCTGAAGCGAACGGTGGTAGCCGCGGACAAAGCAAAACTGGACACGGATAATGGATTTTCGAAGCTAAGCATTAAACTAAAAAAAATCAACTAAAAATAATGGCTCGGAGATTTTCAATTTTGTTCCATTATTATCTTATTTACATTAAATTTCGATTATGAACCTATTTCAATCATCAAAAGAATCAATGTAATGGTCACCATTCTCCATCATCTTGTTCTCGTTCTGGAAACCAATCTTGATTTATTTTTGGTGGCCATATTCGATGTTCAACCTGGACCCGATCGTAATTGAATTATAATTGTAATGTGTGAGCTCGCGATTTGTGTGTCGATCAATTTTATTGCCGCCGAAGGTAGCAGGTCTTAGATTTTAGGGATAATTTTTGTTGTTGTTTTGTTTGTTTGAAATTTTTTTCCAATAAAATTAATTTATCATCGAACACTTTTATAATTGGCCTGGCCATCGATACTGGACGCTGGTCATTATCCAACACAATCCGGACAAGTGTATCGGCTCAACCTGGGTCATTTTTCGATTAACCATCATCATCATCATCATCATCATCGTTCATAATTGATAATCATTCATATGGTGTCCACGAGAATAGCACCAGGCCAGACCGGTCTTCAAAGATTCGGTTTTTTCTCGGTTTTTCGGACAAGTTTTTTTTTGTTTGGTTTTTCAAGGATCTGGGATATACCAATTGATCGAAAAATCCGGTTATTATCCGGATTTTGCAAGCTAATCAATCTTATCATTGTAATAATGATTATTATAATTATCCAGAGGATATCCACATTGTGGGGATTTATTCATTTGGTTATTATTATCATTATTATTTTGTTGTTGTGGTCCTTTGACCAACAAGTCCACTTTTGGCCAATCAAACAAGTGCAAAGCAGGTCTTCGTGGACCGATTTATTTATTTTCGGCTGACCGACCAAAACAAGACGTTTGAAAAATGACCATAATTATCGTTATATTATTGATATTATTGAAAATGGATCAAATTTCAATCATATCGGTATAATAATGATAATTATTGCTACAATGTGATGCCAACAAAGGTAACGTTGGATGCAAAAACGGGGCCCGCGAACCAAAATCTTTGTTGCTGTTGTTGTTGCAAAAATGTTACTTTGCTAAAATGCTACAACAACACAAAAAAATGTTGCTTTTTTTCCCAAACTGCCTATTTAAATTTAATGAGGATCTCCAATCTGATTTATTCAAAACGACGACGATGGATTCCAGTATAGAGCACCACTGACATCACATCCCCGGCAGCACGAGCCCTATAATTATGGATTCGTATTTTTTTTTGTTCGGATATTAAGTTTGAATCGGTAAGCTTTTCACTCTTCTCGAATCCCCTCTTGCAATGTCCATGTGGTGCGTGTGTGTGTGTCCATTTCAAATTTCAAAGGAAAGAAAGACAGAAAGAACTTTAAGGCAAGAAACTTTTTTCTTTTCCTTTATTCTTTTGACTTTAAACGCATCATTACACACCACCACCACCACCACCATCAGCGATCCACAGTGGGTCGAATATTAGCAGTAAGCCAGTTAATTAAATTATAAATGGACAATAACATGCAACAACAACAGCAACAGGTAATAGAAGCAGCAGCAGAAATGTTGAATGTATAATTGGCTTATAATATCAACCTTGAGCTGCAAGCAAAGTGTTTCGTTTTTGGATCTATCTATTCAGTTATCTAGCTATCTAATCTATAAAACACCGAATGGAATGAAAATTGTAACAATCTCCACCACCACCACCACCATCACCATCACTTTTTCTTCTTATTCTTCTTCTCTCCGTATTCGTACACAACAATAACAGGTTAGGATTTGAACGAATGCAAAAAATGATGGCTACACACATGTGCAGTGTTGCAGTTTTTTTGTAGCTACTACATTAGGTTCCTACTACTCGAATGCTGCCCGGAAATGCACAAAAAAAGGTGCGGATATTCCCGTTATATCCGAACGGTATCAGGGATCCATATGCCACATTCATTGGCCATGATCTGTTTGGTTTTTTACGTGCCCATACGATTCGATCCAAACACCGTTGGCCATCTGTCAATCAAAGACAGGGATTCTTTGGTTGGTCGCGATCAAACACACAAACACCGTTAGAATTGCACCATATAATTATTGTGATTAGGATTATTGTTATTTATCTAAAAGTCTTTTGGCGGTTTTGGCTTTTATTATCATGGTTGAATCGAATTCAATAATTCAGAGGAGGACCAACAAAAACACAATTACCGCCAACCATATTATTATTATGATGGTTTTCAAAATAACATTATCCATGGTTATTCAATGATAGAGAATCCATGACCAACTAAATAGGGCCGTCGCTCTTGGCCAATTGTGTTGAATTTGATGATGATCATCTTATTCAGGGGTGAGCAACCGTTTTGATAAACGGGGCAATTTGAATTTTTAAATTTTTTTGTTGGCCGGCCCACATAAAGTAGTGTAGAATATAGACCTAGACGACATCTCGTAACAAGAGAACAGAAACACAGCTTCGTCTCCTCCCTATAACGTGCCTTGTCATCAAGTCAAATCATCACATTGGACCAATCAGAGAGAGGAATACATCTTCTTCTGCTGTTTATAGTGTGTCTCGTCATCAGGTCAAATCATCACAATGAACCAATCAAAGGAGAGAACGGTTGTTATAGGCGTCAAACATGCACAGACTTGTACTGGTTAAGGTACTTGTACTGATCGCTTTTCATCGGTTTATAGTGTATCTGGTCATCAGTTCAAATCACAACTGGACCAATCAGAGAGGACTATAGCTTCGTCTCTTGTTTAGAAATGCTTGGTAGGCCGCACAATAATGTTTGATAGGCCGAACGCGGCTTGCGCGTTGCTCACCCCTGATCTTAGTGATCATTCAGCGGATCTCTCATAATTCCGCCCACTAAACACACACACAGGCGCGCATGCAAGGGCCTAACGCGCACACAAGACGGTTCCGGTTTGTTGGAACCTGGTTCCAGCCTCCCGGAATACAAAGATCATCATTACCAACACCAAAAAATAAAACACACCATCATAATAATTTCATAATCATTCTCGGATAATGTTCCTCATTCACCCCGACTATTATTTTTCAATTTGGCTGGCGATTCTTGGTTTTGCACTTGGTTTTTCAATTTGCATACATTGCATAATGATAATAATAGCAACACTGGCCATTTGTTCTGGTGCAAAAACTTACGCTAATGGCTCAATCGTAAAAGGTTGCGGAAAGTTTCATGATTCGATTGAGGACATTATGAAAAAAATGTTCTAAATGATTGCTAGGTCTCTGTTTGTATTCTGATTGAGAACAAAGATTGAGAAAAAGGAATAAAACTTTTCAGCCACAATGCACACACACATTAGCATTGGATTGAATGAAAATCATTCCATTATCCACCGATGGAATCAAGATTCTCTGTTCCTTGTGGAAGCTCTTTGTGGAACAAGCTTAGGATCCAAATAGTACAAACAAACAAAGACACGGACAAAGTCGATAAACAACTTAATTGAAAATTGATCAAGAACGATTCTGTTGACTACGATTCATAAAGATATCATCGCGTGACACAATTTGACCATCATTATCATCATCATCATCACCACCGGGACCAGCGGGACACGCACTCTGTTCCGGAAACAAAGAATGCAGAAACCGCAAAATACAGCGAACAACAACAATAGCGAAGAGCAAAAGTTCAAAACAAAAAATTGATCGGAAATCTAGCCAATCATCTTCTGACCTATCTGCTATAAATCAAATGAAAAATCACTCGGGAAACAAGGCTTTTGTGTGCACTGGCTGACCGCTGGATAAAGGGCAGCAGTTTGATTCGATAATATCTCCGGGCCAATCACGATGGATTCCGGGAATCAAACAACGATTTTCCCGGGAATCAAGCATCCGCGTTCGAATAAACAAAAAAAATTTCATTATTCCGAATTGATGAATAAATCAAAGAAGTGAAGTGTGGCCGGTACTTCTCCGGAAAATTTTCGAACAAGGTCGAACATACCAAGCTAACAAGCTAACCGGGTTTGTTTCCCGAAACAAGCCTAAACATCACCTAAACATGTTTGGCTAATTTTAAAATTAACTAGAATTAGGTGATGGGTGATTAGTAAAACCAAGTCGAACAGCATTTTTGTTGAACAAAAAAAAATAACTATCACCATCCTATAATTTATAGAATATAAAATATCGGATGATTATCTTAATCAACAGATCACTACATAGTCTCGTTGTTATTCTTGCAATCAATCATGCAATAATCATCATGAATCAAGGAGAAAACCCACGTTTGGCGGGAAAATTGAAATAATGCTCGGGAAGTGGACAGAAGAAGAAGAAGAAGAAGAAGCACCATTATTCTCCAATGGTAAGCCGCCAATGTTTCCATCAGTTCTACGACTACAGACATGCAGAAAAGGTTGCGGAGGTGATCACAAAAACGATGGAACATTACGTAAAAACACGAACGTATTTGGAAAACAATTAAAAAAAATCTAAATGATCCTTGTTGATGGTTGGCTGTATTTTTGCATTTAGCGCGTTTCTGAAACGTGAAACATGTTGAATCGTTAAATTAAAACAACCAATGTTATTGTTATTATTATTATATCCTTTCTGCTGGCAAGGTGTCAGTGAAAATAACGACCAGAACAAGAACAACGACGACTACGACCACGGCGATTAACTAATCATCGTGGTTTCGAAGCTTTCAGCGCGTCAAGAAAAGAAAAAATAAAACCAGCTCGATCTGGACTAAATTGTTCGCTTCCCATTGAGCAACAACGACGCAAACCACCGATTCTTTGGAATGGTTGCAATTAGAAAGTGAAAAAAAAAGAATTAAATCCGAAGAATGCTTATAATTAAAGCTGATCATAATCTTAACGGTTTTAGCTCGTAACCAATCATTTCTTTTAGAGGAATATCGTTTAGGTACACACACACACACATACACGAGCGCGAAACATTCTCATCTAAACATCGAAATTTATATTTGATTCTATCAAGAAATCTTGTTCATTTTCATTGGATTCGCAATACAGAAGACGATGAAGAATGTCCTTGCCAAATGAGCACAGCACTAAACATACTGGTCATGTTTGATGATAATATAAAAACAATAAGCTAGAAAAAGGATAAACGTGCAGGCTTGTTTGAATTCATATAATATAACATTGGCCAGGATGGTCAGGATTCCAGGAACGAAGCGACGAAGAAGATAAAACAACTTCAGGTCTTAATAATAATCATTAACGAAAATGCATTTTCTCATGCGAAAATTTGTCCAAGACAAAAAAAACACACATCCTCAAGACATTTTTAGTTAGAATGAGGAGAAAAAAATAAGAAGAATCCTGAAGATCCTTAGCTCCCCTTTTCTTTTGTTAGTTGAGAATATCCTGAATCCAGACCAAATAAAATTGGAACAAAACAATTAAATCTTGACAAACACGGTGTTAGTTGAAATAGTTTCCCCAGTTTCCGTTTGATCCGATCTTGAAGGATGTTTGAATAAACGCATCGATGCGAACCGAAATAAAGGGATTAATCATTCAAGTCAAATCATAGTTTTCTAATACATTTTCATGATTATCATCGAACAAAGATCTAGACCTAATTTTCATCAAAGATGTTCGTATAGCTTTCTTAGACAGAAAATCAAACGAAGCCATCAAACAAATATGATCAAGTGGTTAGTCGTGGTGGCCATAAACGATAATCAACTCTTAACCATCAATGTGGCCAATCTGCCGCGAACACCACAAGGATGATGATGGTCTTGTGTGTGCGTGTGTGTGTGGACAAATAACCATCATTCTCTTTTCCCTTGGACAAGAAGCCTATTTTTTCTCCTGATGTTGATGATGATCATAATCATTATGATTATGATGGAATCATCCCATTTAGCATCTTATAATAATAATAATAATCTATTTCCATTATCGATCTAATCGCTTTATTCGAAGATTTTTGGAGTGTTTCAGAAATGATTCCAATCTTGTTAGATTCGACCGGCTGACCAACCAACCAGCCAACCGACCGACTAATCATTCTATGGATGGTCGATTCGGACAACAATGTGCACTCGTTCATCCATGCATGGTCGACCATGTTCAATGTGAAAGCGAAACCGATCTGCTTAAAATAAGAATCACAGATCTAATTTGTTAGATAGCAACCATCAACCATCATGTGTTGGAATAATGTCATTGAATTTCGAAGAAACTTTAAGGTGACGATACGATACGATCATGGCAAATTAACATCACAATACCCAATGACATTGGAACAGATGGACAAGATGGCCTAAAGCTTGAAGGCTAAAGCCAAGAATAAGCATCGAAAACTTCAAATGATGATAATGGTGATGCTCTGTCCGGACAAATCAATGGCCTCAACATGAATGATACACATCGTTCCATCAAACCAGGCACACTTATATAAAAAATCTCTAAAATGATTAGATCTAATCTTGTGGACAAGAGCGAGAGAGAGAGAGAGAGTGACGCTCATGCTGAGCTCGCTTCTTGTGTGTTCCAGGCCCGTCGCCATCGTGGTTGCCGTAGCTGGAAAATGATAAAGTTTTCAATGTCTCCATTGTTCCAGCTCGAAAATCGTTTCATGTTCTCCTTAATTTTCAATCGGGCTAAATCCGATGAATCGGTAGTATTACGGCCAGTAGCTTCCACCAAAAACCGGACGGATCGGACGTCGATGTGGCCGGATTGATTTGAATTTATTTCCATTCCATCGGATTCCTAAACGTTAATTAATCATCTTCATATTACATTCAGAAACTGGTGGCACACATTCAATCACTGGATCTGTTAATCCTGTTAACGATGCGACGGTGCTTGTGGTAAAACAGCTCTTGGAGAGTTCGCATACACTTGCTATAACAGGTGTATTCCAACAAAGTGTAAAACATGATTACAGCCCTTTCGAAATACCATCAAAAGTGTTGAGAATTATGATGATTAATTGAAATTTGACCGGATTGAATGAGGCACGCCAACACCTTTGAGCAGCGTTAGTGTTAGCTCGCTCCCCTTTTCCGGTACGGAAAAATTTTCGCGACTATTTCTACCCCAGTGGCACACAAACCTAAATTAATTGAAATTAAGAATCTGTAACAGGTAGAAAATTATTAAGAAATCTAGTTCACCCACTGTTAACATCAGTATTGCTGCAACACAATCATCATCGACAACATCATAATAATACCTGGAAAATTGATTTGTGATTTCATCAAGTGGAAAACTTTTGGCTTTTGCTTTTCATCTTCTCGCTCTCTCTCTCCTCACGTACGGTGGATATTTTTTTTGTCTTCCCGGATAATGGTGATGAATTCCCAAAAAAAAACTAAACTATAAGTTTGGCACTGCCTTTCGGCCGTGCAGCTTCTGATCGATCGACTTCGAGGAGGCGATGACGACAAATGGAACAAGCAAAAGCGAAAAAAAAATAAAAAATAAAGCCAGAAAGTTTAATTAAAACTATAAAGGTAAATTGATATTGTTTTGATGGTAATCAATCAAATGAAAAAAATTGAAAGCAAAATAATAATAATAATAATAATAAAACACAAAATAAAGAAGCTAAAGCTAAATGTTTTTGTTGGCTGTTTTTTCGGTCCAGCTTGATCTAGTTATTTCAGTATTTCCAGTGAGATGGATTTCCTTCGAAATTCACTTCGATCAGGACCAGGAGATTTTTGTTGACCTATTGAATTGTTCGGTGGACCATGGTCAGAATGTGCGCGTTGGATCATCGGTTCTCCTCCTCCATCATCATCATCCTGGGCGATGTTATTTTTACCGAACAATGATAATCATTTTGATCCATTTCCCCGTAAATGAATCAATTAACCATCTGCTTTTTGTAATTCTAGTTTTATTATTTGTTCCATTTGGAATACTAGCATACATGCACAAATTACCAATACATTCATTTCACCTTGATCAACATTTATAGAGCGACGAGAATGAAAGGCAACAGCCAAAAGGATTGAAGATTAATTGATGGCAATTGATCCCGAAGCTTCAATGTTGTTCAAAGAGTGGGAGAATATATTTTATATATAAATCTATATCGTTAGCCTCACTCTTTTCGTTCTTTTTTTTTTCTTTCTTTCTTTCTTCGTTCACTTTCTTCTTCGTTACCACATGTTCTCCGCATCTTTTTCGAATCTTGCTGAAGGAAATTACAATTTATTAATGAACAATAAGATCGATCCAATCGAAACACACTAGAAGAGAACACACACACATACATACACAAGATAGATCCAGTAGCAGCGAAACAATACAAATTAATCAATGTTCGTTTCAAATGAAACGATGGAACAAGCAAAAAAAAATAAATCAATGTGGCCAGGATGAATATTTTGTGCATTCTGATCTTGGTTTTCTGGCCAATGATATTGGAGAACGCATCAGCATCGGCAACTTGTACAAGTTGCACAGGAAAAAAGCAATCTAATTTGAATTCTAATTACTCCAGATGAAAATTAATAAGGTTATGGATGAATTCCATTTTGTGCCATTCGAGGAGCAATTGTTTTTTTGTAGTTTTTGCTAGCCGGTAGTATCATTATTCACAGCTCCCGAAAGCAGCAAAATTGCTCCAAGAAACAATTGCACTCATCGGAATACTGCTATTCTTATCATAATTATTATTCAAAGTTTAACGCCAAAGAAGAATTGGTTGGAATTCAACAGTTTGAACCCTCTGACCAATATGATACTTAGAAACACAACCATCGCTATTTAGTTCGATGACCGAGGTGGATCTGGATCAACGAGAATGAGAACAAGCACCAAAGTTTTTTGGCGCAAAGTTGTTTCCAAGAGTTCGATTATAATGCGATCCTCATAATTCATATTTTATTAATTAATTTGATTAAGTATCATTAATTGATTATTATTATGGACAGATTGAACGGACCGCCGCCCAACAAATCTTCCTTTTATTAGGGGAAAAATGAAGCCAAACTCTGGCCAACACCGAAAGAAAAAAAGAAAGTCAATTCGAAGATCAAACAAAATCGAATTATCAAATGGCCTAAAGTTATATTGTCTTTTCGGCTACCAAAAGTAACGATGGAAGGTGCATACAAGCTCTTTTTTTCGAATCGTCCATCGACAAAATCCTGTAAGTAAACTCAGTTAGAACAATCATCCATTCGATGATGATGGTCGATGCAAATTGTTCAACATCGATAGTTGGCGATGTGTTATGTCGTTATTGTGAAACGAATTTAATTGTTAGGAGCATCGTATAACGATGTTCCATAGGTTGATTGATTGATTGATTGGTTGATTGATCGCGGTCGATCGATCAATTGATCGAATAGGATCCTTTAGACTTTCAAATGGTGATGATGGTTTCACTTAAATCATCCGACCATTATCATGGTTGGATGATCCAATAGAATTTGAAATGGTCGATGTGGCGGGAAAAAAGAGCAACTTGACCATCAACAGCTTGTGCTTATTATTGGTGTTTCTCGTCTTCTTTTTCTTTCAATCAAACGAGACCCAAAACCGTTATGGACACACATCGTAGTTAGATCAATCACCTATGTAATTTGTTTGGAAAATTTTGATGTTTCTTCTTCTTTTGGACACCGACAGTAGCTGAATGTTGCTGTTGGGGCTTGAAAATAAAGGGATTCAAATAGCGAAACCCACGATCTGAATTTTTCATTGCGCTCTTATAAAAAAGTTACAATTTTTGCCGTTTCGTTGCTTGATTATTCCATTTTTTCGCTGTCAGACCAAGACAAATAAGTTTGAATTTTTGTTTTTTCTTGCGGATGATGATGATGATGATTTTTCTGAAACAATTTTTCTTTTCGGCCGGACAAGCCGACCCAAAAATATTCAAAAAACAAAAACAACAACAACAACAACAACAAAAATGCTCCAGTATAATCGAATCAAGAAAGGAAGCAGATAGAAACAACAACAACAAAAAAAACAGAAAAAATGGCCTTTGATTGATTGACGTTGACCTTATTAGGCTTATTATAAAATAAAATCCGCTTGACATCCACCGAAAACGAAAAGGATGCCATGAAGATGAGGAATTTTATCATTATTTGTATTAACATCTTGGATTGAAAAATATGTTCGTCTTGGGCGTGAATCGATGTATCAACCACAAGAATTAGAATGAAGATGATGATGATGATGAGGACAAAAACCACAGCAACAACAACAACAAAAGAATCATCCAATCAATGCACGAAGACCAGGATGCAGATGGAAATTCGAAAAACATAGATAAAGCAGATCATTCTGTCGTTTGCTCCGACAAACCATTCCATACAATTAATCATAAAAGACTTATTTCAGACTATCTTCACAACTCTTTCATCTCGGGTAATAAACAAGTTTGTTTTGCGCGGCCTGGAATGGCTGTCAGAAACGGCCAAAAAAAATCAAATTTGGATCCAATCGCCTTTGCGGCCCCGCGCTAGCTTTTATATTCAAAAAAAAATTTGTTCACATCAATATCATCATCATCATCATCCAGGTTGATGGTGATGACCCCAAAAATATTATTTTTCCAATATTTAAATCAATAAAATCAATATTGGATCGGATGATTTTGTTATTTTTTCGTCTCGATTTGAATTTATGATTTATTATTGCGCACGCTGCGTGGAATTTTCATTTAACAAAAAGAATGAATGAATATAAAACAGATTGGAACAAGCCAAAGAAGTATTAGTGGATTTCAGATGACAAACGTGGGCATCATATGGGAAGCAGAAGGAAGTTCCAGGTGTTTCAGAAACGCATCAAAACGGATTTTCGAATTTTAAACAAAAATTGATGCGCTAAAGCGAGAAAGTGAGAGAGTCCTAAGTCTACAACCACTTGTTGCTGTTCCATTTTATTTGGTTCACACGGTTGTTATCATCAGCCTGCGCTTTCATTCTAACTAAATCCCCACTGAAATTTATGTAGGATTTTGGTTTCTTAATTTTTCGTTCCCTAGATACACATATTTTTATTTTATTGTTTGTTTCATCATGATGAAAAGACCATCAGGTCATCGATTGATGATAATGAACCAAGAGAACCACCAAAAAGGTTGCTAATCCGATTGGTGAATCTCTTTTAGATCAGGGGTGAGCAACTAGCGGCCTGCGCGTGCATCAAACATTTTTGTTCGGCCCACCAAGCATTTCTAAACAGGAGACGAAGCTATATTCCTCTCTGATTGGTCCAGTGATAATTCAAATTAATGACGAGACACACTATAAGCCGTTGAAAAGCGATCAGCTTTAAACAGTGCTTGTCTGTGCATGTTTGACGCCCATAAGAACAGTTTACCCCTTTGATTGGTCCAATGTGATGATTTGAACTGATGACGAGACACACTATAACACTATGAAAAGCGTCCAGCTTTAACCAGTACAAGTCTGTGCATGTTTGAAGCCTATAACAACCGTTCGTCCCTCTGATTGGTCCAGTGTGATGATTTGACCTGATGACGAGACACACTATAAACAGTAGAAGAAGCTGTATTCCTCTCTCTGATTGGTCCGAAGTGATTTAAACCGATTACCAGACACACTGTAAGGAGGAGACAAAGCTGTATTTCTGTTCTCCTGCTCAGAGATGTCGTTGTAGGTCTACATTCTAAATTACTTTATGGGGGCCCGCTAAAAAAATTTAAAATTCAAATTGGTCCGTTGATTAAAAAGGTTGCTCGCCCCTGTTCTAGATCCGGTCGTAAAATCAAAGAACAAAACATTTGAAAACCAAAAAAAGCCCTAAATTTAAGCGCCTTTGTGGAGGAGAGAATCGAAAGTTTTGTCGAAATAAACCACAACCAACTACCATTACCATCATCATAATAATTATCATAATCGTGTTGTCGTTTCTTTGGTGTAGACATTCAATGTGAATGTGGAAGATCGTAAATATTAGTATTGATTCTGTCTGTTGATTTTGATTCGGGATTTCGGGTATTCGCGTTGATTCAAGTTATGGCCATAATGATTTATATTGTGGTTAGATATTCATTAATTATGTTTTAGGGCAAAAAAGAAAGCATTTCCGCCATTTTTTGCC
>JAOZJS010000693.1:0-22522 GCA_025882695.1 Amerodectes protonotaria
CATTTTCTTGAACATATGGCATTCAAAGGTACCAAGAATCGTACCCAAATGCAGCTGGAATTGGAGATTGAGAATATGGGCGCCCATCTAAATGCGTACACATCCAGAGAGCAGACGGTTTATTATGCCAAATGTCTTCAAGATGATATCCAACATTCGTTGGACATTTTAGCGGACATAATTCAACGATCCAAGTTTGGCAAAGATGAAATTGAACGAGAAAGAAGCGTGATATTGCGTGAAATGCAAGAGGTTGAAACCAATCTACAAGAGGTGGTATTCGATCATCTTCACGATGTGGCATTTCGTGATACGCCCCTTGGTATGACAATATTGGGCCCGATCGAAAACATCCAGAAGATCAATCGAGATGATCTGATCGAATATATCAACACCCACTACAAGGGCCCGAGGATTGTTGTGGCCGGTGCCGGTGGTACAGAACATCGAGAGATTGTCGACTTGGTTGGGGCGTATTTTGGCGAGATTGATTCGAACACTTCCAATATAAATCTGGAACCATGTAGATATCATGGTGGTGATGTTCGATTGGATGATCCATCAATGAATCTGATCTATGGTGCATTGGCCGTTGAAGCAACCGGATGGGTGAGCGCCGATAATATCGTTTTGATGATTGCCAACACTTTGATCGGATCCTGGGATCGGTCGCTGGGCGGTGGTTTCAGTAGTTTCAGCTATCTGGCGCAAATATCCGGCCAACAAAATCTTTGCAATAGTTTTCAATCGTTCAACACCTGTTACAAAGATACCGGCCTGTGGGGTGTTTATTTCATTGGGGAAAAATCACGGATCAACGATTTCCTCCAACATCTTATCAAACAATGGTACATGTTGTGCACCAACGTTACCGAAGAAGAATTGGAACGTGCCAAAAATTTACTGAAAACCAACATGATGCTACAATTGGATGGATCCACGCAGATATGCGAAGATATCGGCCGGCAAATGTTGTGCTATGGCCGAAGGATACCATCGGTGGAGATCGAGGCCCGGATCGATGCGGTGGATATTGATTATTTCAAACGAATATGTGAACAATACATCCGGAAACGGAAGCCGGTTTTGGCTGTGGTGGGACCAGTTGAATCGGTTTTGAAACAAGAACAAATTGAACAATCAATGAAATGGTGAAAACATTCGAAAGAAAATTGTCTTAAAATTCGAATTCGAATGAATTCGCAAGAATTGATATTCGTTTCATGTTATTGCTGAAACACATTTTTTTCTCGTTTTGTTTTTTGATTCAATTCGATTATATCAAGAATCAATTATAACTTATTGCTTTTTTTCTCTGTGATATTCTCTCTCTCTACCTCTCTGTGTACTCTTTTTGTGGTTCCTGGCGCCATACCGAAATTGGTTTTTTGTGGTTACCATTCAACAATGGCAGCAACTTTTTTTTAATTAGACTGAGTGATTGTTCAGAATCCGCAAAATCTCGCAGATCGCTATTGATCTAGGATTTAGGATTTGCGCCGGCCAATATCCGGAATAGCCGCCGCCATTAATCGACACCAGCAATCAAACAATTAATCAGTCAGTCAGTCAGTCTGTAATGGCGAATGTCAAAGGTCTTCTTTGAATAATTCGAAAATTAGTTTGGTTCCGGGACCAGATTCGCTCAGATTTGCTCACATCATCAACTGCGACAAACAAACAAACAGACAAACACGACAAATGGCATTCGCCAGCCATTTTAATTAACAATTCTGTCATTTTTGGATCTCTTGGATTCTGTGTCTGTTTGTTCGTCGTTGTTGTTGTTGTTCCATTCAGCTGTCCAGAATCCTAAATTGAGATGGTAGTGGTGGCTAAAATGGATTAAGCCAAAATAGGAAAAAAAAGAATCATCAAAATATAAATCAAAATCAAAATCAAAATGATCATGTCCGAAATCCATTAGTTTCGTCCACGTCCATCCCCCTCTTTCACTCGCTTCGTGTAGCGCACACTGCGGACAACAGCAGCAGCTTTCTCAGTCAAATGACTGCCTATAACTGTAAATTTGAAAGATTGGAGGCGTTGATTTTTCAGTGGCTATGCATGGAAATATAGGCTTGCAACAGCCTTTGATCATACACAGCCAATAGCAACGTAGATGGGAGATGGGAGGAGAAATTTACTATCAAGCTCTAGCTTCGCAGCTTGAAAGTTGAGGGGACAGGGCGGTGGCATCGACTCCAACCGTTGCTTTACTTCACTTCAACAACACACACACCACGCATACAGATACACACACGCACATACCTACATTATTACATGATATTATGAAATAGATTGACGCCTCCTTCTCTCCCTCTCTCTCTCGCACTTCCTTTCTTGCCCACAAACGCGCACTATATAAACCATTGTTGCTTGTCGCCCAGAATTTTCATTTTATTCCGATCCAGGAACAGCAAGAAAGAGATGCCCCAATGGTAGTTGATTCTGGTTCGAAATCTTCATCGCAAAAATTCTATAATTTGATTCGAATTTTGTGAACAACATTTGTGAACGGTGAACTTTTCGAATTGTTTCCTGTGTATTCGAATTTCGAATTTCGAATTTTTATTTTTAGTTGATCGTAAAAAAATAATGATTTGTGCTTCTCCAAGTTCCTTGTTGTTGTGTTGATTCTCCAACGATCCCGATCCGATTGATGGTAAGTCGTAAGTCTTGTTTCCAGAGTGTGGTGGTGGAAAACGAAACGTTTTGAAATTATAATTTTTTTTACGTAATTCAATTAGAGCGACCAAGTAATCAAGTGGTGTATTCTGTGGTCTTCGTATAGGGAATAAATTCAATTTAGGTCCAATTAGTGAGCCAAAAAAAAGCGTTTCTCTTGACTTTCTCTTGCGTTTAAAATAATAATTTAAGCGATGGACATTTTTTCACCAAAGCCAGCCAAAAGTTTTTTCCGAAAATTCGACTGGCAGTCTCCAAGGGCAATCAAGCAGCCAAGTTTGGGATGTACTCTCCAAAATCCCATTATCCGCTTATTATCATTTTATACCATTGCGCCAAAGCTATTAGTTAGTCCATAAGTTGGGAACGAGAATCCAGAATTCTCATATTTCACGATATGAAGCCATTCTGTTGTTGCCCGCATAATTTCTATAACCCTTGATGATTTTTGTGTGAGGATCCTTGAAGTTCTGGATCACACACACACACAACCGAATGTTCCAGCATAGTTCAAACCATCCGCAAAATATTTTATTCTTTTTTTTCTCGGAATTCGATACAATAACCGAAAAACAAGCCAAAGACGGGTTTTTATTGCTATTCAGTTGTCGTTAGATTGCAACCATTATTATGCAATATAATGATGATTATTAATTATGAATTTTTGATGATTAGCCCTTTTTACCCGGGGAATAGAGCGAAGGGATCCACCCTGTCAAAAAAGTGTTTGCCAATGGATCACGTTTCAGTTCCGGTTGACATCAAAACTTTTTGTGTGTGATGATGATCCTGGAGAATCCAGGTGAATTCACAGGGGATTCCAGAACAGGCTCTTGTTCTCGAATTGTCTTCATGGTGTGTGTGGGTGCTTGGGAAGTTATTATTAAAATATTATTATTGAAATGAAATTAGATCTTTATTGCTGCACACGTTGAACATGGGCCAACATAAATCTGGTTTGTGGCCAAAACATTTTATGGTTGAAAAGATGGAGAAAAATATAAACACAACCAATCAAGCGCGTCAATTTTGAAAATTTTATTCTAATTCAATTGGTTGGTGCGGGTTTGCAGATTGAATCCCGAAGAGGAATTCCCGGAATCTCAAGGATCCACAATGGATACAACAACAACAACAAACGAAGAAGATCTGCCAGTTGTCTATACGATTTTGGAGGCCACCGTTGCGGTGATTGCGGTCGTTGGTAACCTTTTGGTGATGATCGTGTTCATCCAGGATCGCCGCTTGCGAAAGGTGACCAATTTCTACATAATCAGCCTTTCGTTGGCTGATCTTTTGGTCGGATTGATCGGTATACCATCGGCAATTTTGACCAAAATCGGTCAACCAAAAAACTCCACACAACTTTGCCTGATAATGCTCAGCCTTTTGATTGTTTTGTGTACCATTTCCATTTTGAATTTGGTGGCCGTTTCATTGGATCGTTATTGGGCCATTCTTCATCCGCTTGATTATCATAAAAGAATATCTGGTAACCTGTTCCTGGAACAACATGGAATTTCCTAAATTTTCTCGGAATTCATTTTGTTGATCCTGGTTTCCTTTTCCGTTACTTATTCCCATTGATTTTCTTTGTGTTCGCAGAAAAAACTGCCTTTGCAATCATTTGTGCTTGCTGGATTCTGGGATCCGTTATCGGGTTTATACCGTTGTTTGGCTGGCACAATGTACCGGAAAACGGATGCTATTTCATTCCAACAATGGATTATGATTTTCTATTGTTTCTTTACTTTTTCACCATCGTGTTTCCCGCGTTCATTATGGCTTTCTTCTACATTCGCATCTATATAGTGGTGGTACAACAATTGAGCTTGAACAAAATCCGTCAATCAGGCGAGACCAAATTCTCTAAATGCAAATTCAAAACGCGAACAAGTTTGGCGGACCAATCGTTTGGATCGAATTTCAATGTTGATTCGGAATTAAACGAACAAAAATCACCGAAACCATCGCCCAACCGAAGAGATGATGATGATCCAAACGAAACGGCGGATGTGACTGCCACCAGAGATTCAAGAAGCAACAGTAATTCCGGAATGTATGTCAAACAACAACAATATAGATCATCGTTGCCGCATCCACTTGTTGAAAGCCATAACAACCAGAAATATTCGACCAATCCAAGATCTTTGAATAGATTTCCGGTTTCCGGCGCCAATAACCATTTGGATTCACAAACCAATTCTGTGGAAAGTTTCCAAGCCACTATGGTCGCTTCCAATAAAAATACACACAGGTACTACATATGAATATGAATGGCGGTGTCCAAATGGATTCCAAAGTTAATCTATTTTCTCCCGGATGGTAGAGGTGATAATAAATTTGCTAGGAAAATCAACGATACAATTTGGTCGCACAAGAATCACCGCAACGACCACGAGGATAATGGTAATGGCAGCAGCAACAAAAATGATTCCAACAACAACAACAACAATGCCGGAAAGTTCAGTTACAGTCGAAGAGAAGTGAAGAAAGCGCAAAAATTGTTCGTGATCGTTGTGTTTTTCATGATATGCTGGATTCCATTGTACACCAGCAATGCACTGCACGCTATCTGTCCGGAATGTCCAGAATTGTCTGCCACTTGTTTGAATTATTTGATCATATTGTCTCATATCAATTCGGCTGGATCGCCATTTTTGTACGCGTTCCAAATGAAGGATTTTCGTCAAGCATTACATCGATTGATATTCAAGGGTGCCATCAATCCACGGAAGCTACGGGATTTACGTCGAGAAGAATTGTTCAGCGTTAGCGGTTGCCAACGTGGAACCAACATGTCCAAAGATTTTGAATTATCGCCCGGGCCGAGGCAAAATTCCGGCCGTTTTGGGCATTTTTTTCGCACCAAACATGGCCATGATCATGATTCCAACAATCAATACAATCATTCATCATATCATGAATCCATTGAACATGTTGTGGAGCAAAAAGGTCATGTTGAAGAACCAACGCCGCGAACTGCCGGGCAACCTATCCAGACCAGGATCTATATGCAAAATTCACCAAACAAATATTTTACATTGCCGATGAGAAACAAATATCGATCCAAATGTAAAACCGATCAACATCCTTGAATTTTAGTTTTGTTTGTTTATTTTTAGTTATTATTATTTTATATTATTGCAATAAAACGGGTATTCTTATTACTACTACTGCTACTGTTTCGAGGAGAAACGAAATTTGAATTTAAAATTTGAATTTTTTTTGTCGCCTAAATCTACACCAGGCGCCAGTTGAGGTGGAAATAGGTTGTGTTTTTTTCCCCAAAGTGGCGCACCATTTCGAAGAGTGTGTGGCTGTGGCGGCGAGAATTGGAACCACACAAAATGCAAATGTGAAAAACAGCGCCAGGCAAAATGCCTGTACCACAGTTGTTACAGATCACCAGCGGTGGATGCAAGCAACACAAAATACAATACGATCCTCGTTTTTTTTTGTGCTGTGTCGCTAGCGAGCTGCCTCAAAACACGAAGCACAGCCTTTTTTTTCGTTGCATGCGTGTATGTGCGTTTCTTTGTTGGCGAATGCGCTCTTCATGTTGCTGCTGCTGCTCGACGACGACCAGTGCTTGTTGTTTGCGTGCTTTCCTTTGTGCTTTGTGTGTGTGTGACTAAGAAAGAAGATATCTGCTACACACACACACACACCATCAACTTGCCCAACTCAACAACAACAACAACAGCAGCAGCAAGCAATAAAGAACGAACGAACGAACGAACGAGAAAGAGAGAAGAGTACGACTTTTTCTTCGATTTTGATTCCCAAAAGTGAGCACCGAAAACAACAAGCCAAAAGTTTCACACAAATCCAAATTATTATTTTTTTTTCAAAAATTATTCTTAATAATTTTTATACGTGTGTGTGTTTGTTCCAAAATCAAATGACTTCGACCACAACCAATATTAACCAATTTGTACATATCCGGATCGAATTGATATGATCTTGACCAAAATCGGTAGGTGGTGTTTTTTTCGGTTTTCCCGTCCAAATTCTCTTTCTCTCTCGCTTGTTTTCCTATTCGTCAGCATTGTCCTCTATAGAGATCACATAGACACACACGCACCAGTCGGCATGCTCACGTCTGTGTGCATGCAGCACACCACCGCCATCTTGGCTGATGTCTTGAGATAATTACCATCGCCCAATGATTGGCGGTGTGGTGTGCATAGATGTATAAGCCATGGTATATGTGCGTGTGTGTACGAACACGTTGTTTCTTTGTTTGGTCTTCAAACACCATTGTCGGCAGTTGTGATATGATATGATTCTGCAAGTCTGATGATGATAAATATTTAGACTTGCGGAATTTTGTCATTGTTGCCACTGAAAAAAAATTTTTTAAATATTCTGATTCAGATTCTGGCATGTGATAGATCACTCGAGAACAAAAACAACAACGATGTTCTTGAAGGGTCTCGATTATTCGATTCGAGACCCATAGAATTAGGGCGTTGTCATTTATTTTTGCGCGCTAAATTTAAATTTTGATGGCCATAAATTAAGGTTTTGTTTTCGCTTAGTTTTTTCCTGTCCTAAACACCAAAATAGCAAATGAAACATATTATCGGGAATCAATCAATTAGACATCATCCAATCATCAGAATTTGGTTGGGAAAGCTAAATTTTCCTGAATAGCCGCGCTTTGTCCGAGGGCCCGGTTGCTGGCCCAGCGAACCTCGAAGCTATGGAAAACAAGCAATCGCTCGTCAGCCACAATGCTACATCCACAACAACAACTTCATCATCATCTTCAACTATCATTTCGACAAAAGAAGAGTTGAAAGATGAATCACGTCCATCTTCACCGATTGAGACAAAAATGGAAAGTGTTCCGGAAACAGTTGAAGAAACGATGACTGATAGCGAGGATGTTATAAAAATGCCACCACATAATACCAAAAGAAAAATCTTAACATCTGATGATGAAGATGATGATGATACTGCAGGATCGGAACAAGAACAAAAACAGATTGAAAGCAGTAATAATAATAAAAAAATTAAAACCGAAAATGATTGTGATTCATCCAGAAATGGATTCAACGGTGGCAATGATCCAAATTCAAGCACATTGGTGACGACGAATAGCGATGGTGACGATCAAGCACAAAACAAAATTGCCATGGATAATGATGATGATGTTCATAAAGATGATGATGATGATTTCGATGTGGAACGATATTCATCAACGGAGAATATCATTGAATATCTTGAAAAAGAACTTCGAGAAAG
This sequence comes from Amerodectes protonotaria, assembly GCA_025882695.1. NCBI lineage: Eukaryota > Metazoa > Arthropoda > Arachnida > Sarcoptiformes > Proctophyllodidae > Amerodectes > Amerodectes protonotaria. Next base: position 7,942 of record JAOZJS010000693.1, read on the forward strand.
TGCACAGCTGGCATACGACTTGATGGTTGAAGAATATTTTCTTTATAATGATATTGGAAAATTTATAGATTTTCCTAGTATAAAAAAACGCTTAGATCTCAATCTATTAGGGCAATATATTTACCATACATGCGAAAAATATCATAATATTGAATTGTTCAATTATATCAGATCGGAGATTTCCGAAGGGCTGCGACAATTCGCCATTCCTCCACCGCCATCCATCGTTGCAGATACTGAACAGTCTACATTGGACATCACAGCAACTTCAACAACAGCAGCAGCAGCAACAACAACCACTACCACGGGGGCGGTTGGTGATGTACCGTCCAACAAAAATGTCACCAATACCAATGCCCCGGAGAATGATTCCACCCCGCCAATTACCGTTGTTCCGAAGGTTTCTGCGTCTCATATCACCAACGATAATTCAGTGGCTAGTGTTGCCGACGGTGGTGCAGCAGCAGTGGAGAATCAGTTGAAGAAAGAGGACAAATTAGATGATTCTTCATTGAGTAATAATAATGTTAATATTAATAAAAAATTACCGATCTCTGCTTCATTGGAAGAAGCCAACATTAGATCAAGAGAACAGATTGTTCAGATTGCCAAAAAAGAAGCATATGTACAGCAAAGAGTGGCAGAATTGCGTAAGAATGGTGTTTGGTCGGATAAAAGATTGCCAAAGTTGCAGGACAAAGTTCGTATCAAATATCATTGGGATTATCTATTGGAAGAGATGCAATGGTTAGCAGTGGATTTTGCTCAAGAACGTAAATGGAAAAGAAATTCGGCCAAAAAATGTGCTCGATTAGCGATGAAACATGTACAGTTCAAGAATTGCCAAGATGAACGAGTGGAAAAAGAAGAACAAATGAGGCTGAAAAGGATAGCATCGAATATTTGTAAAATGGTCAAAACATTTTGGTCGGACATACAAAAAGTAGTGGAAGCCAAACAAGAAGTACAGCTTAAGGAGAAAAGGAAAAAGATTCATGATATGCATTTAAGGTTCATTGTGGACAAGGCCGATCATCTAACGGAAACATTAGCACAAGAATTGATAATACCGATGAAAAGTTCTAAAACATCATCTGTTTGTTCGGATCAAGAATCCACCACCAACGATGGTTCGATGGATGATGATGAATTTGACAAGGGGAGCATGTGTTCGGATGATGATGAAGAAACCATTGCTAAAGAAGAGAAAAATGGTCAACCAGTTGATCATACTGAAGAGATCAATGCTCTTTCAGCAGAATCGGAGATGCCAATCGACGAAATAATAAAAATATATTATAGTGAAAAAAATGTAAACGACCAAGTCGACCACCAAGAACAACATGAACAGGATGTGGATGACAGCACCACCCTGGATGAGGAAACGGAGAACAACAACCACGGCATTGAAGATGATGGTGAAGAGGACGATGGTGATGATGAGGATGATGATGAAAATGATGAAGATTCATCGGAAACCGATCAGGATGACCAAGATGAAGAGTGTGATAGTAAAGACAATGTTGAGGTACTGTTATATAGTTCATGTGTTCAGAGGGCGGATATGCTAATTTGATTTTGTTTTGTTTCTCCATAGACTCAGCGTAATAATAATAACAATAATAATGATACAAATGACCAATTGAATGATATTGCTGCGGGGGCGGAAAGTTTACAGCCCAAAGGGAACACTTTCCAATCGGTACAAGTGATCACCAAGGTACCGTTTTTATTGAAATACGAGCTTCGTGAATATCAACACATCGGACTTGATTGGTTGGTGGCAATGTATGAGAAAAATTTGAACGGAATACTTGCCGATGAAATGGGCCTGGGCAAAACAATTCAAACGATAGCTTTGATTGCACATTTGGCCTGTGAGAAAGGAATATGGGGTCCACATTTGATTATAGTGCCAACAAGTGTAATGCTCAATTGGGAAATGGAATTCAAGAAATGGTGTCCAGCATTGAAAATCCTAACGTATTTTGGTAATCCAAAAGAAAGGAAATTGAAACGGAAAGGATGGACCAAACCGGATTCGTTTCATGTTTGTATAACATCGTATAAACTTGTGATACAAGATCATCAATCATTTCGGCGACAAAAATGGATCTACTTGATATTGGATGAGGCACATAATATTAAAAATTTCAAATCACAACGGTGGCAAATGTTGTTGAATTTCAATTCAACCCATCGTCTGTTGTTGACCGGAACACCATTGCAAAACAACCTGATGGAATTATGGTCGTTGATGCATTTTTTGATGCCCAATGTTTTTCAATCACATCGTGAATTCAAAGATTGGTTCGATAGACCAATGGCCGGAATGATCGAAGGCCAAAATGAATATAATGATAATTTGATTAGAAGATTGCATAAAGTTTTGCGACCATTCCTATTGAGACGATTAAAATGTGATGTGGAAAAGCAATTGCCCAAAAAATATGAGCATATTGTCCGTTGTCCATTGTCTAAAAGACAAAGATATCTTTACGATGAATTCATGTCTCTTGGAGAGTAAGTATTATATGCCAGTTCGAAAATCCCGCCATTCCTAATATTTAAACGTGTGTTTCGTTTTCATTTAATAACATAGTACTAAAGAAACATTAGCCACCGGAAGTTTCCTAAGTGTGATCAATATATTGATGCAATTGAGAAAGGTTTGCAATCATCCAAATCTGTTTGAACCACGCCCGACGATATCACCATTTATTGATGATGGAATGATGTTGAACATTCCCGGAATTGTGACCACGATCATGGATTATGATCCATTGAAACATGTTGATTGGCTAACAAATCAATTGATTGTACCATATATGAAAAATCATTGTAAAATTCTTAGCTCATGTTTTAATGCGTTCGAAATGAAATCCGCCATCAACAATTGTGAAGATCAAATCTATGTTCGATTGAATAATTATAAAGATTTTCATCGTTACATGTCCGGTTATCCAAAGTTGAGCTCCAATACTGCTGCTGGTGCTACAACCGTTTTGACCATTCCTCAACAATTACAAGCTAAATTGATTACGTCCAACAATCAGATTAAGATAAGCGCAATTAAAAACCTGGATAATAATAATGGTGAGTGGTGTTGAGTCAGTTTTGAGGGGGCAAAAAGGAAACGGAACTTATAATTTTGTTTCTAGCTGCGACGAAAAATTCGAGCTTGCAACCTAAGAATCCATCGTTGATGCCATCGCATCATTGTAAGTATTTTGAAAAAATTTGTTCAAATTGGATTTAATTTGGAATTTTTAATTTTGTTCCTCAAAGCATACAAAATTTTCAATCCGAAAATTTTAGTGGATAAACCGAAGATCAGTTTGGAAGATGTTCAAATAAATATTGTTAAAAGCAATGACAGGCCGGAAACGAGAGAAAGACTATTGGGAAATGGAAAATTCGCTCGTATTGAATATGTGGAAAAGTTGAAGACGATTTTCAATGAGAAACTGAATCGTTTGGCTCAATATAATCGTAATCGTTGTCAAGGAAATGATCGTGTTTGTTTGGATCTTTTGGAATTGATTGATTTTATAAATAAACATAATCTTTTTGAGTTATCATCCAAACGCGACAATGATAATTTTTCTCATTTCATCAACGGTCTGACGTATGCACGTCGTGGCCAATCATCAAAAGATGGTGGATCACATACGATCGATATATGGAATTCTACCAATCATCTCAATGAACTTGTTTATACACCAAGAACATTGGTTGATGAGATTCAAGAATTAATGAAACGATATATTTTTTCCGTGCCCAGCGTGGTCGCCACACAAGTTCGAATCAGTATTTCCCATCAGAAATCTTATAAAAAAATTGACCAGATAAATTGGATTGCCAAGCTTGAAGAGAGATTCACGCCGGAAACATTTGATGTGTTGACCATTCCGAAGATACAGACCAGATTGCAATTGCCCGAGATCCGATTAATACAATATGATTGTGGAAAATTACAAGTTTTAGATAAACTACTGTGGCAATTGAAATCGGAAAAACATCGTGTGTTGATTTTCACGCAGATGTCTAAAATGTTGGACATATTGGAACAATTTTTGAATTACCATGGCCATACATATCTACGTTTGGATGGTACAACCAAAATAGACCAACGACAAGTTTTGATGGAACGTTTCAATGCTGATCCAAGAATATTTTGCTTTATACTGTCCACAAGATCCGGTGGAATCGGCGTCAATCTGACCGGTGCGGATACTGTGATATTTTATGATAGTGATTGGAATCCAACCATGGATGCACAAGCTCAGGATCGATGTCATCGGATCGGACAGACCAGAGATGTACATATTTATCGTTTGATCAGTGAACGAACGGTTGAAGAGAATATATTGAAAAAGGCCAAACAGAAGAAAATGTTGGGCGATATGGCCATCGAGGAAGGAAATTTTACCACTGCATTTTTCAAACAAAACGCCATCAAAGATTTGTTTGATGTGGATGAGAATGTTAGCTGCGAAGCTACGATCAGTGAACCGGTTATGTTGGAAACAACGGATGAAACATCTGCCGAAGTTCGATCACCGGGGGCGGTTAATTCTGCTTTTGAACAAGCTTTGGGAACGGCCGAAGAAGAGAGCGATGTTAAAGCGGCCAAAATTGTTCGAGCAGAGGTGGCCGCAGAGCTGGATGAATTCGATGAGAACATTCCGATCGAGGAGATTGGCGATGAGAAGAGTCCGGAAGAGGAACAAATTGAAGAACTGATTTCACAGGTATTTTTTTTTGGTTTGATTGATGATTCTCTAAAATATTTATGTTCTAAAATTGTTTGTTTTCCGTTTTGTACTAAAGCTCAATCCGTTGGAACGTTATGCGTTGAAATTTTTGGAAAGTTCCCAAGATTTCCATGAATTGAAACAAGCAGAGGTGAGTGTCTAAGTGAATTTTGATTTTTGGAATTCGGTCCTAAATCGTCTTTTGTTTTCACCGTCCGCCCCCTCTCGGTCACAGGAGGAGATTGAAGAAACGAAAAAACAATGGCAAAAAAGCATAACCGAATGGAAAAAGAATCATGATAAGAATAGCAAAAGAATTTTGGATGAATTCGATGAATCCATAATGACCTGTTCTAGAGAGGATGCATCCATAACAAAGGTTAACAAAAGAAATACTATCAAAAATGATTCTTCTATTAGACAAAATGGTCGGGCCGCTGCTTCCGCCGCCAAACCTGTTGATGATGATGATGATGATGATAATAATAGTAGTAGTAGTAACATTTCTGATAATAGTTCTGATTCTTCCACCGATGATGATGATGATGATGTTGAGTATTCTAGTGATAGAAGAAAATCCCCCAGAAAAGGTGGTAGAAAATTGAAAAGAAAAACTAGATTAAAAAATGGTAACAACAAAAAGAAGAATAGCGGTCGAGGTAGAAAGAAGAAGATGATGATGGTTCGACGACCAATTACTACTAGTACGTCACCCAGAACCAGAATCAATGCTAGACATACGAATGATAGGATAGCTAAGAATAATATAAAATATGATGAAGAAGATGATGATGTGGATGAGGATGATAATAGAAAACCGAATGAAACAACAAAAAGATCGACACCGAAATCGATTCCGAACAATAGTTCGAAGGTGTTAGTTGCTAGAAATAGGAAACACAAATTGTCGACCACCACCACCAATAATAATAATAATCATGTAGATGATGATGATGATCAGGATCCGGATCACGATCAGGATCGGAGAATATTCTCCAAACGTAAAACTAGATCATCAACAAGTGGTGGTAGTTCCATGAACAATAATCATAATCATAATAATAGTAGTAATAATGTTGAGCATAGAAATGGTGATGCCAACAATCATCATCATCATCATCATCATGTTTCAAGACGATTGAGGAATATCAAACAAAATTCTGAACAATTATTAACCACAACCATGATGATGAACAATAGCAATAATCGAACGCTTAGGAATGTTCGAAAATGATTGGTTGGTTGATTGATTCATTGATTGATTGCTTTGAGAATCTCATTTCATCATATAATTATTCTGTGTGCAAGTGTGTGTGTGTGTGTGCATGTGTGTGATCATCTTCCAAAAATCATCAACGATGTAACCATCACCACCATCAAATGTACCACACCATACCATGTTTTTTTTTTGAAATTTTTCCGATGGTGATTTGATTCGATTCGATTTTTTGTTTCACAAATTCAAAATTATCTTATTTTCCTGGTGTAAATTGTGTAAATACGATTTTGATCATTCGTTCTTGAATTGCGTGCGTTCGTTCGTTCATTCATAATTCGTTCGGAATACCATATACTACTACTACTATTGGCTAGGGTCGCAACCATAAATTTGTTCATTGATATTGTTTCCGCTTTCCGGTCAATGAGAGAGAGGAAAAGGAGAACACACACACACACCCGCAGAACACCAACTCGCAATAAATACACACACCCACCACACACACCGCATTCAACTTGCCGGTCGCAGAAAAATATTATTTAGAGAAATGAGATTGAAGAGCTAAATCAAACAAACAGCAGAATTTTTATGTGTTTATCATTATTATTATTCAAATTATTATTATGATTATTCTTGCACAACAATATTTGTTGCGTTTCTCTCTCATTCGCTTTCCTCTTGATCTTGATCACAGGGATCAATTGAATTGATCTCAATGTCCCCGCAAAAAAATCCGTTCATCCCTCTTCCGGTTTCCGGTTCTCAATCTATTTCAATTTATCACATCACAACAAACAAACAGAAAAAACATTCAAACCAAAACAACCCAGAATGTTGAATATGTTTGCTCATATTTCTCCTTTTTCTCTCTCTCTCATTTTGAACAGGTGTTCTTATCGCTCCACTGTTCCGAACCGATGCCGGTAAGTGATCATGATCATCAAATTATTTCCATATTCCATTCTCTGTCTGTCTGTCTGTTGAACTATCTTCTTGTAGCACCAATTCTTCTTTCCTCTCTTCTTCTTCTTCTTCTTTCTATCATTTCATTTTTCTTTGCCAATCATTTCGAACCGAGTTGTGATAAGAGGAAGGGGTTAAGAATCAGGTTAGACACACAACACACACACACACACACGCATAGGTTAGGATTCAAGGTTGCGACACAGTGTAGGTAGGGTGTTCCGGAACGAAAATGAATAAACCACAATGATTGAATTGAATGATCAAATTCGTATCTTGTTCTTTTTTTTTTGTTGTTGGTATCCTTTGGAGGGGGAAATCCTTTACATTGTAAATATACGATTAGACACACACACACACATACACAAGTTTTCAATTATTATTAATCAATTATTATTTATTGAAGAAACCTTTTGTAAAGAATACTCCTTCTTTTGGCTTTGGATTGTGGATCCATTTTTTTTAAAAAAAATTAATAATTAATAAATGCAACAATTATTTTTTGAGCTCGGTTGAAATTTTTGGCGGGAAAATTTGTTTTTTTCAAAAATAAAGGGAAAATGATATTTTTTTCTAATATCAAAAAAAAATTCCGGAAATTTTTCTCCCCCCTGTTTAGATTTGGGCACCACCAACACCGCCTCAAGAAGATGAAAATGATCTCTATGTGGATTATTCGATGGTGATTTCGTATGAGAAAACATTGATGACCGAATCACAATTGCCACCGGTATATGTTCCCAAAGAAAGCAACAAGCGAGCCAGGATTGCCGGTCCTCGTAAATATGATCCATTTGGAATTTGGAGTTTCGAATTCACTAATCCTTTTTTGTTTTCCCCCTTTTTTTGCGTGTTTCGAATTCCAGCTTGTAAACCAGTGTATAATCATAGCATCAATAATAATAGTAATATGCAGAATGTTTCGATTCCATCACCACTGTCCGCGTTGCACAGCAAGCCAACTTCTCGTTGGTTGGATGATCTCTATAGTATTACCAAATCTCCGTTCGATCGTACCACTAGTCCTATTGGCCGATTGCGACAGAATATTCTGTCGATCAAAATGAAATTATGGCCCGGTGGCCAACATTTTGTATCGTTCTGTAACAAAGCTATGTCTGCTGGTGGTGCAATCCCGCAAACACAATTGCCTTCGACCACGAATTACTCGAAAACACATTTGAATTTGTTACCGAAATTTTCCATCAATGAAGAATTTGCCATGATTCATGCGCTACTGTTTTTACAAGATTTGCCATTCAATTTATGCAATGTTTTTCCGGCCCATACGCCTAATTGGGATTTTATAACGGAACAAGTGAATTCGATGAACTATTTCAAAAGAGGTTATAAATTTTGTAAATTCCAAATGGAATCAATGTTATCGTACAAAGATGATCTGAGGATTTTCGCCGATGTTGTAGACACAGCGATGAATAGTAAAAACAGTGGAATGGTGAAACAAACCAAATCGTCGAAAAAGGCCGCCAAACAGGCACTGTTACAGCAACAGCAGCAATTACAACAGCTCCAGCAACAACAACAGCAGCAGCAGCAGCAGCCTCTTCAAGCAATTTTACCGGTCAATTTCCCACAAACCTATCCATTATTGTCCAATACGATCAATGTTCAGGCAATAGCTAGTCCGGCAAATCCGGTTAATGTTTCGAATAAGCAACAAGCATTGAATGCTCATAATGGGCAAGTAATCAGTCAACAAATTCGTATCGCCCAAGTGATCCGTAGCAAGATTGTGGATGACAATAAGCAATTCTCGATCGATATGACCCAAAGATTTGCGGCCATCAAACAGATAGTCATTAATAAAACACAAACATCGAAATCATTGTTCAAGAAGCAACGACAGAAGTTTGATTGTTCTGGAATATTTTTGGATCACAATATCAATTTCGATAATCCATTGAGCGTTCCCAAGGTGGCCATACAACGTTCTGAACGTATCAACCGAGAAAAACAGGCTAGAGAAATGGAGAAACAGGTGGCCATTGAATATTCACAATCCATAAGACAATCGCCTCAGTATCGAGCTCATATTGCTGGACAGCAAAATGCTGTTGCTGTTGGTGGTGGTGGTGGTATCAATGTGGCCGTGGCCCCGGTCGCCACCGTTTCACATGCCCAATCTCAGCAGCCACAACCACAGCAGATAATAATCAACCAATCGGCTGCCACGGCTGCTGGTCAGCCACAAACCTTTGTAGCTGCTGGCCCATCGGTTCAGCAGATCATTTCGCAAAAGTTGAATTCAAAACTTCAAAACCTGGTGGCCATCACCGGTGATGGTAGTGTTGGTAATGTTTCCGAAGCAAATCTGGTTCCACCGAATATTGTGAAATTTTTGAATAGCCAACAACTTTCCCAGTCACAAACATCACAAACGCAAAACGTTCATCATGTTTCATTAACACAGGCACAATCCATGGGATTGATAAGTCAAGGTGTGACATCGATAGCTTCATTACCGCAATCCACATCGGTCGAGAATCAGCCAACAGTGTCGACATTTGCTCAATTCCAACAGCCGAACGCTTTGCAAAACCAACAACAACAGCAACAACAATCCACACAGACCGCTCAGCAATTTTTGATTCAACAATCTGGTGCTGGTGGTGCACAAGCAGTTCCGGTTAATGTTTCTCACATCGGCCAACAACAGCAGCAGCAGCAACAACAACAGTCGCAACAACAAATACCTCACAAATTATTTGCCATAACCAATCCGGCTGGTAACAATGCCGGATCGAACATAACTCAAGTTGCGCCGCAAATGTTGGCCTCCGGTCAATTGAATCGGCCAGTTAGACAAGTGTTCCTTAGGCAAGGTAACCGTCAACAATTGTTACAACAACAAGCATCTTTGCAAGGCACCAGTATTCAGGTGTCCGCTCAACCAAGGCATTTGCATATGCAATCGTTGAGGGGGCAAGCGGTGGCCGCCGGTTCCATTCCTACACAACGTTTACAATTATTACCACATTCTTTGATTGGAAACAAAATTATCGCCACCACATTGATCACCAGTACGCCGACGAACACATCGAATTCACCGACCAGTAGCGCATTGATTGGTTCGCAAAACACTATGACATCGGCATCTGCCGCCGCCACTGCGATCAGTTCACATTTGACCGCAGTCCAAAACAAAGGCGGTAACGGTGCAAATCATCCACTGATTACTAGGACATTTAGAAAAGATGGTGTATCGGTTGCACAATTGAAACAGAATCTATTGGCCACGCAACAACAACAACAGCAATCTGCTCAACAGCAGCAGCAGCAATCTTCCGGTCAATTGACCTCAACAGGTTTGATGGCTCAGGTTGCCGGGCAAAGTTCCGCCCAGCATTTTGCTGCCAATCAATCGCAACAAACCACCATTCAACAACATCCAACAACATCCTCATCCAATGAAGTTCATGCAACACAGCAATCCATTTCATTACCGGCGAACATTGTAAAAACCATTTCATCCAACATACCAATACAAGCTACGTTGAGTAGCAATGCCAATACGTTTACATTGCCAACGGGCCAAATAACCACCAGTGGCGGCAATCATAAAATTTTGAATCAAACACAAGCATTCACTCCGACCGGACAATTACGTTTTGTTGCGAGACCAACCAGCAAAACGGTTGCAACCACGACCACAACTAATAATCAATCATTGACCGGTAGTAGTGTTGGTGGCGGTGGTGGTGGTGATCAACCGCAAACAAATCGTTCGGCGAACATAATCACACCGATGTTTCCGCAATCCGCCACCGCCGGCGGCGGCAAATCGAACATGTTTCATTTTGTGTCCACTTCAAACGGTCAACAATTACAACAACAATCACAGCAACAACAATTGTTGCAGCCATCCACCATTTCGGTGAACAAGACGATTTTATCTGCTGCTCAACTTCAACAAGCACATGGACCGTTGAAGGGAAATATTATTGTGCAACAACAACAGCCACCAGTTAGTCAAAATAGTGCTTCAAGCCAAACCGGAAATGGTTCCCAAACGGGCGGAAACGGCAGTGTCAATGTAAGTAATCTGCCATCGATGGTCAGATCAAAGCATAACATAGTATTTCAATCTGCCAAAAACAACAACAACAAAAAGATATTGAGCTTTAGTTCCGCTAATGCTAAAATTAAAACCGAATTTGAGATCGTATCAGATGATGATGAGGATATTGACCAAGAATAGTGTTCAGAAATTATTTAATCGTACAGCCCTAATCACAAACCTCACATACACACACGCCTACCCCCTCATCCTGCATCCGGTTTGAAAGCAGAGCCCGAACAACCTTCACTGCATGCATGTTCTTCTTTGGAATGATGATCTTGGGACTACTATTACTATACTTTGATTGATAATTTTAACAACCACAACACCTTGCAACCAGCAACAAAATTTCCATTTTCAATTTTATTTTCATTTCAAATTTTTTTCTTTTGTTTGATTTGATTTTTTTTTATTTCGGATGCCAAAAAAAATTATTATTATTACATAATATAATATAATCACATCTTCTTTCCAACTTGTCATATCTCAGAATTCCTATTGATGAGACACACCACCGCCAACAATCTGTGGAAAAGGCGGGAAGAGGTGTTGGGCGGCGGTGATGGTGAATGTTTTGGTTCCGTTTCCATTTCCGTTTGATCTTTATTTTTGTTGTTGAATTTCCGGGGCTAGTGGTGGTGGTGATGGTGGGTGTTCCCGATCATTTTTATCAATTTTGTTTGATCTGTTTATGGCATGTTCTTTTGTTTTCCGATTCTTTTGTTTTCTTTTTTTTTTGGTTTCGTTTGTTTGTGTTCGCCATTTTCTCATTCATTTTGTTTCCTTTTGATTTGCATCTCTCTCATTCTTTTGTTTTGTCACTCCTACACTCACCCACCTACCCATCCGTCACTTTGACCCCGAGCACACGCCCACACGCCGTGTTATTTTTTTTTATTGAAAATATAAAATTGTTTGTTATTATTAATTACAATTAAAAATTTATAGCCATTGTCCGCGGCGACCACCAACAATACGGCTGCTGCTGCTGCATCATCGATGTCACATTCATCTTCGGCCAATTATATTTTGGCACAGCCACAACATTTACCATCTTCGGTGAAGAATAGCGGTGGTGCCGGTGCCGGTGGTAATTCAACAAGCCAACAGCAACATTTCATTGCGGTATCATCCAACGATTCATCGGTGAACGCTACCACCATTAAATTGTTGCCAACCTCTGCCGGAACCTTGACCATTCAACAACAACAACAACCGACGACGACAACAACACAGGGACAGCAGGTTCAACAGCATACAGGATCTAGCCAGGTTACTGGTGGTAACCAGCAAACCACCATTTCAACGCCCAAAGGACATATCATCATCAGTGGACATGGTGCATCGATTATGGGCCAATCGGTGCAGAACACCGGCGGCTCCACCACCAATTTGACTGCCATACCAGCATCGCCGACCATATTGCAACAAGTGGTCAATAGCCAAACATCGTCCAATTCGAATCAAACATTGACGTTTGCCATCCGTACCACTTCGGCAGCAGCCGGCGGCGGTGGTGTTATCCATGGACAATCGTTGGGTCAGGCGCAAGGATCGGCCAACACCGTACATCTTAGCACGTTGACATTGAAGAATCCATCATCGTCCAATGTAAACATTCAACAGGTGAACAACACCACGAATGCTACCAGTACCGTTGGCCAACAGACCACTTCGGCTTTGGTGGCTGCTCTTTCACAATCATCTAATTCAAACGATCAAACGGCCACGGCAGGATCTACCACGGTCACGGCGGCCAGCAGTGCATTGTTGAGAAGTTTGGCCTCGTCCAATGTTTCCGCTAAAGCCATACCTATTGTTTTGATGCAATCATCACAGAATCCCAATATGATAACACAAACTACCTCTGGTGCTGCTGTATCATTGATCAACATTGGCAATACGGTTACCAATAGTGGTAATCAAACACGGCAGGTTGTTTCCAATAAAATCACCACCGCCACGCAGACATCCGGCGCCACGTTAGGATCGATTCTGAGCGCTGCTGCCAAAGCATCCGGTTCAGTTCAATCGGAAAGTCAATACACTTCAACCACCAGTACGGCCACCACCGCCACACCCACCACTAATATTCATGTGAATAAATCATCATCATCTCAAGAATCACCATTGATCGAAGCGCTGATGTCCTCCTCCTCATCCACCCGGAAACAATCCATTGTTTTGCCAAAAGATCAATCCAATACTAGTGGTACTGATCATCATCATCATGACAACACATCCAAAGAAAATACTTAAGCTCTCTCTTTTTGGTTCTGGACAAAACAAGTTCATAAACTCTCAAACATTTAGGAAAAATTAGTTTTTAACACAAAAAAAAAATTTGATCTCCAAAATATTCTTTTTTCAACAATCTTTGTTTTTTGATATTTCTCCACTATCCTTTTTTATAATTTTGCAACAAATGCTCGTCAAATTTAAATTAAAAAAATATTTCGGCGGGAATTGATGACTTTTTAAATTTAAAATTACTGCGCATGCGCCTTTCTATCCATTTGAATCGATGTAGCAATGCCACCTGTTGATGAAAATCAAAAACAAATTATCTTGATGATATGTTTGACCGATGACATGATCATGTTGCTCATCGAATCATCGCCAATCGTGATGTTTCATTCATTTGCTCGCTGGCTCTCGTCTTGGATGGTCGCCTTCTCTCTAGCTCTCTCGTCTTGGATGTCCATGCGGTCTCGTCGTTCCCCATAGTTGGTCGAAGTCGTCTTCGTCTTCGTCGTCGTCGTTCATGGTCGCTGGTTCCAGGACAGAAAAAAGATTGATGTGCCTTTGGTGGTTTTTCACCTTTGCCTTTCTCAAGAAAAACATCCCAAAATCCTCAAGAAGATATTCATCCCCGATCTCTGTTGGAAAGTTGGTGAGTTAAACATTTACTTTTTTAACATCCGTGGCTCTCCTTTTTGGTTGAGCTCGTCTTTATCTTCAGCTACCCGCTAATTTTTACTTTGGCCTCGCTCGAGTCTGCCGTCGAATCATCTTTGCTCAAACCAAAAAATCGCTCCAATTAATGCTCGATCCAATAGTGAATATGTGAAGTGCCAAGAATATCATCTAACATCTAATCATCAATCCTCAAGTTAAAATCAGTAATCTGCTGGTCAATGATCCATTTCCTGGCCCATGCTCTTCATCTGCTTGAAATGGGGAATTTTTTGGATTTTTTTTCAAAAATCTAAATGGATGGGGAATTTTTTCTTATTTCATGGATATGCGCATCTTTACTAGGCCCTGGTTGCCGATTTAAAATTTTCCCGCCATTTTAGATAGTCTATAAAATATCAGCTGATAAACAGCTGTTTTCTTTTTTTTTGTTTTTTGTCTATTTTTCTTCTCTCTTCTCTTTCCCTTCTTCTTCTCTTCCTTTTCTTCTATTCATTGTTATTTTTGTTTTCAATGTTTTATTATAATAATAAAGTTATTGATAATATAATTTTTAATATAAATTGTTTTATTCTAGTTTTACTTAGCATACTACAATGAGTATACTAAGTAAGCTAGGAAAAAATTGGAAAATAAACTATCTAA
>JAOZJS010000694.1:0-22469 GCA_025882695.1 Amerodectes protonotaria
TTGTAGAAAAAAGAGAGAAAGAAAGAAAAATCTTTTGTAAAAAGAGAGAGAGAAAGAAAGAAATGGTGAAAATAATGGACAACAACGGTCATTTATTTTCTGATCGCCAAAATTACAATCTTTGTAGCCGAAAAGGCTATAATGGCTAGCTTTTCTTGTTGTTGTTGGTTACTAATTTGAAATCCTCATTCAATTAGTGACACACACACACCGAACATCGAGAAAGCGATGCTAACGGGGTGAATTTGATGCAAACACCACAACATTTGTTGTTTTTTCTTTGCGCTGGTCGTTCCCAATTTCCTGAGAGAGTAACAAACAAACGTTTCACGTTGTTCCACACACACACACACACACTACGCTGTCTAGTCTATGATGGATAATAGGTGGTATTATTATGATGATGATGATGATGAAAATAAAATCTCAGGAATCATGTTCAGGTACAGTTCGGTAAGGTAAAACCGTGGACAACAACAACAACAACAACAACAACAACCGACGTTTCGACATTTCGACTTTCACAACAAATTTCAACATGTTAGTTTCATGGGATTGTTTTTGGGCCCCAAACACACCGAGGACGGGCACGCTGGCATTTTCGGGTTAAATACATATTATTCACATCTCCAACGGAAAGATCGCTCGCGACCAAGCGTTAATAACATAGCACGGATGATGGCCACCACCACCACCAATAATAATAATGTTTAAGTGGTCAACTGGTTGGTTGGTTGGTTGGTGGTTGAACAAGCTGGACGAGAGGAAAAAAAATTAAATAAAAAATTGATAAAAATCTACGGAATGTTTTTGGCCTTCCCAAACGACCAGGATGATGCTAATTTGGATCCAAGCTGGCGAAGAAGAATTTAACCCGTTTAGCGGTGTGGTGAGAAAGGACACACACACACACACACTTACTTACAAAAAAAAGGTCGTTTGATTTGTGTTTGTTTGTTTGTTTTTTGGCCATTCAAGAGAAAACATCAACATCAACATCCATGGTCAAGATCGAATCTGGATGTGATTGGCATGTATCATGGCAGGATTGAATGTTTTGTTGTTGTTGTTGTTGTTTCCAATATCCTTCACGATTCACGAGAACAACGGGCATCAAGCTGTATCCGATGTATCCTTGTGTGTGTGTGTGTGCGTTTCGGATATCGTTTCGGTGTTTTACGATCAAGATCGGTGAATTACGACGACGACGACGATGATGGTGTTGGTGATGGCGATGGCGATCATCATGAATATAGATAGTTTCCAATGATGTTGCCAATGTGATCCGCAACACCGTTTTGCCGATCCTCATCCTTTGAGCCGGGGTTGGTGATCGAAGCGATCGAGCTTCATCAAAATTCAAGACAAGGATACTTCGAACACCATCGGACGCATTGGCGGATCGGAATTTTTTTCGTTTTCGTTCCGAATAAATAATGTGCCAATAATAATGGTTGCAATAATAATGATAATGATAATAATAATAACAGCAGCAGCAGCAGCAGCAAAGCTCCTGTGGGCATCTTCGGCCTGGCCACTATCGGTGACCAAAGATCGGCAACAGGCAACAGGCATTTTTCTTAAACGGTGTAAGCGGGGGTGAACATTGGTCGGAATGTTCGCAAGCAACGAAGACATCAAGATGATAATTCGATCGACCGAAAAAAAGCGAGACTAACCCCTTGATGAAGGTCGGTGAAAATCGTTCAAAGATCGAGATTTTTCCCTCTTCACTACCTGGCCATACCTGTCAATCGGTCGGCGATCACCTGAACATCCATAATCTTTTGATTGGCCGGCCAGTCAGCCAGCCAGTGGTAAACCGACCAGTATCATTGATGATGATGATGATGATGATTATGCTTGTCATTATTTTATTATTATATCATCAAACCAGCCCGGTGCCGGTGCCATGAAAATGATAAACCAAATCGGATATGTATCCTAATTGCCCGGTGGTTTCCAGATCATAACGCTACTGGTCATTGGTGTGGTTTTTCAGGAGTCGCCTCTTCAAGGGATGAGTAGAAGAATTCCAGGTCGAAATTAGAGGATGATCATGATCATGATCCTCAACGTTCAGGATCATGGGCATCATCGACAGCCGCGAGAAAACTCAACTGACCGACCGACTGACTGACTGACTGACTGACTGACTGACCAATCGGCCAACAGTGGAATATTTGATTGCAAGCAATAATAATAATAATGATAATCATAACATTGATAGTCGCGGTGGTAGCGTTTCGAGGTAATAATTCAATGATTGCTTCTTCTTCACCACCATCTTCTTCATCTTCTTCTTCTTTCGCTAATCAAGTTGAGAAATTCACCAGATCTCTCTCTTTTTTTGTGATGGAAAGAGTGTGTGTTTAATTATTATTATCATCATCATTATCATCATCATCGTACTCGAATCGTTTTCGAATTCGAAAAGATGTGTTTCGGGACAAAAAAAAAGAAGAAACAGCAACAACGTTTAACCTTTTATTTTTTAATTAATTCTTTGTTTCATCACCTTGAGAAACAAACGGGTTAATTGGCCCAATGACGGGGGGAAGGGGGAGGAAGCAGGATCGAAAGGGTTGAAACATTGTGACACTTTTTGCTTTCGGGGATTCAGCTATTCGAGAGTGTGTGTGTGTCTCTTGTTTCGCGTAATTATCATTGTTCACACGATTGAACACGATTGTCCGGCCAATCATCTTAGATCCAAAGAAGATACCCGATAAGGGAACAATAGCAACGACAACAACGCCAAAACAAACGAACAACCACAAACAGAATCCGCTGGATCCAGGAGAAATTTTAATTTTGGCCAATAACCAAGGCCAGCCATATTTGCTGCCCGAGTTTATTAAATTTTGTTGGCCGGTTTAGTTCGCTCGCCCGCCTTAATCGGAAGATAGCTTAAGAGGGAGCGAGTGAAGTTAGGCGGATACACGAAGCGAAGAGATAAAGGTTTGATTGGCAATTAATCTTCGGCCAGCGGATTCTTGGCATGAAAAAAAAGACCGACCGGTATTGGTTTATCAGATATCTGATAAAAGCCCGCCAAAGAAAAAAATACAAAACAAATTTTGAATCGTTTGCGTTTCTCATTAATTTTCACCGAAAACACGAGTATGCTGCCCTTTGCAAACAAACACAAGCGAATGGAATGTTTGCAATGAATCTTTGAATGAATTATGTAATCCATTCATATTTGTCTTGTTTCTTCCTATTCTCGCCCGGTGATCCTGAATTCGAATTCGAGAAGATTGAATGATTTGTGGCCCGTAATCTGTCTTCTTTTTTTTGGGCCATAATGATTCGAGCACGAAACTACCCTGGAAACAATGACCCAAAACGATGACCTCTTCCTTGTTCACCTGTGTGTTTGGCGTTGACCTTTCTATCATAAGCATTAATCATTGGTATCAAGAATAACAACAAAAGAATGTATCGTACACCTGGTACATCGTCTGGTCCGAAGGTCGTGGCCAAAGGTCAAAGTCAATGTGGGTCATTTGAATGGCTGGTACCTGTTGGTACCATCTATATTTTTGTAGTTGTTGTTTGTAGTTGTTGTATATTATAATTCTTGCTTGGGATGGGCCAAAGTTCACCTTGATGAACATGATCATGATCATGATCATCAGCGGATATTTTCGGATTCTGCGGCGTAGGTGGAATTGAGCTAAATACCCGAATGGCCAAACCTCGATGTTTGGTCATAATTTGATGGTTAACCACCAGGTATTGAGCCGGGCCCTGTTAATTGAAATTCATTCACCATTATAATTATACCCAATAATATTATAATGATGAATGATTATGAATGATTATGATTGGCCATAATTCTTCTTGGCAAACTCTACAGGTGGTATCCTGGCGTCATTGGATCTGGAAGAGAGAACCCACAACACAAAGAGAGATTTCAAATTCTCACCGTTGTTCGACACCACCAAATCCACCGATTCGACTTGGCTCGGCGTTCCGAAGCAGGACGTACAGTTCTGGTGGACAACGAAGATTATGTTCAGTTGATGAACAACCGAAGCAAGAAGAAATAGGATTTAATGCCATGGTGGCCTACAAAACCATGTCGACTATAGTCGACTAGCCGACTGTTGAAAACAAAACAAAAAAAATAGTTTTCAAAAAAAAAAAAAATAACTTCGATATCTTCAACTACCATTCAGCTTGCTTGCTTGCTTTTCTTCAGCCTCCAGGCACGATTCAATTGATGGTGGTGGTGGTAATGATTATTACCATTATTATTATCATCATCATCATGCTGATGATGGCCTTTCACCATGGCGAAACCACTCGAACCACCAAATCGAATGAAGCCCATGGTGAAGACGGGGAGAGAGGATGGGGGATGAGAGACATTGAAAAACAAAAATTTAAAAATTAAAATCCAAAAATCAGAAAAATTAAAATATTTTTTTTCGGTAATTTCATAACGGTTTTGGGGGCAAAGATAATATTTTTAGGGGCAAGCTGGCGGGGGGAAAAAGGGATCAAAAATTTTTGTTTTTGAAAAATATTTTTAGCGCCACGAAAAAAAAAGATGGAAATACAAAAAATAAAACCGCTGAAAACTTTCTCTCGCTCCCTTTTACGGCTTCGTCGCCGTGTGTGAATTATGGAAGCCGGTCCCGTGTACCTGTTTCACGGCTCCATTCAGATGATGGTGATAATGGTGACAGACCACAATACAGATTAAATCATTAGCGCATCATTAAAGGAGAATCCAGGAGGATCCAACAATACACCCGAACGACAAATGGATGGCCATAACCATCCAAATATGAATCCAAAGTGATGATCCAAACGCACCGGCGCTCACACAAAAGCACACACACAATGGTTCACTTTGTGTTCCAAGTAGGGTCAACAACATTGGCGTGCTTGGAGGCGGGGGAGGGAAGGGGATGTGAGCGAGACTGATGCGGATCATCATCATCATGATCGGGCTCCATTAATCAATCTACGGCGTAAAAAAAGAGTATCATTATTTTTTGTTATTTCTTTTACTTTCTTCTTCTTCTTCATCATCTTCGGCGTAAGGATCCGAAGATAATTTTGGAACCAAAAAGCTCGAAAAGCCAAAAGCGATAAAATCGTTCCATTTCGAAACATTTATTCGCTTGTATTTTTTTCTTTTTTCACTTTCCAATCCAAAATACATTCCCATTCATTGAGGATTCATTAAACGTTATCTTTTACAACAACAACAACGAGCGAACAACAAGCAACAGTTGTGTAGCCATTGTTGGTCCAAATGAAAAAACGGATAGAAAAAGAAACCGTGGTGCCAGGATACAGCCAATGAGAAAACGAGTCATTGATCGATCACCCTATCATTGTCGTGTGTTCCTGGTATTAGGTCACTATAGTAGCTTTCAATTGATTCCTGTCTCTCTCTCTCTCTTTTTCCTTTTTCATTATTATTATTATTGTTATTATTTTGAAATGTTTAGTGCCCATTTAGTCCAAACACGAACAACCAATCTTGATGATGATGATGATGATGATGATGATGATGAGAACCAAAATGGCCGAAAAAAAACGCCGCTCAAAGATAATTGAATTATAGCTGCCCGCCGAAAAGAAACAACATAATAATATTATTTGATAATGATGATGCGGCCGCGGCGGCGACGGCGGATGTTTCTATTTTAACATCACTAGCTTTCGCTCTCCCAGCTCTTTTTGGCTCGAACCAGTGGATTTTTTCTCTGATCAATCAACTAGAAATTGTTTTTCGGGTGAAAACGACGACGTTCAACATTTTTGTTCAAATCATTCAATTCATTCATCTTTTCTTCACTTCCCTCTCTTTCTCGCTCGCTCGATGGGCGTATCACGCCCTCACCCCCGCACACACACACACACACACACACATCCTTCTCATCCAAAAGTATTATCCAATAAAAATTATGATTAGTATTTATAGAATGGATTGCATATTGGGGGGGAGGAAGAAAGGTGACAGGGGAAAAAGGAAAAAAGAGAGAGAGAGAGAAAGATACCCCAGACAAGTTTTTGGCCAGGTATCCTTTGGATCAGCGGTGAGCAACCTTTTAAAATAAATGGGCCAATTGATTTTTTCAAAAATTTTTTGGCGGGCCGCGCACATAAAGTACGCAGTGTTGAATGTAAAGACATCTTTGAACAACAAGAAAACAGAAATACCCCGCCTCTTCTGCTGGTTATAGTGTGTCTTGTCATCAAGTCGAATCATCACATTGAACCAATCAGAAGGCAGAACGGTCCTTATAGGCGTCCGACATGCACAGACTTGTACTGGTGAAAGCTGATTGCTGATTTACATCGCTTTATAGTGTGACTAGTCATCGGGTCAAATCATCACAATGAACCAATCAGAAGGGAGAATGGTTCTTATAGGCGTCCAACATGCACAGACTAGTACTGGTTGGTTAAAGCTGTTGGCTTTACATCGGCTTGTAGTGTGTCTCGTCATCGGGTCAAATCATCACATTGGACCAATCAGAGAGCGAGAGAGGAGTATAGCTTTGTGTCTTCTGTTTAGCTCAGCTACCGCGCTTGGTGGGCCGCACCAAAAATGTTTGATGGGCCGCACGCGGCCTACGTGCCGCCGGTTGCTCACCCCTGGATGATAGCTTTGGACAGCCCAGCATCTTAGAAATGTTTGTTCGAATCTCTCGTTGCTATTATTGTCTTGTTTTAGCATAAAGGTTAGCTTTGTGTGTATGCGTTTGGTATCTTTTTGGTCGGTTTGTCGGTCGGTCGGTTCTCTCTCCGCGAACGATTACTCGCACATTTTTTTTTGGGAAATATTTGATGAATCTTCAGCTCTCTCTCTCTCTCTCGCTCTCGGTGTGCTTGTCTCTTCTTAATATCCGTTCGACCAAGTTAAGCAAAAGAAAAAATGACAGGAGAAGAAGAAGAAGAAGAAGCAGGTTGTTGGTTGGTTGGTTGGTTGGCTGGTTCTGGAAAACCGTTACCAAAAGCTTGCTTCAAGCGGTATTACCTGCCCTTTTGCTGTCTCTCTTTCTCTCTGTGTGTGTCTCTCTCCCTCATTTGGCTCTCTCGCATTTACCTTCGTTCACCTTACTAAAGTGGCAGAAACCTAACGGACCTACCACCTGAAAATCTACCTGTTGCATGGCTTCAGATTGCCGATTTCATCGTTATAATATAACTTGCTGACCAGCATACCTAGTTAGTCATATTCACATTGGTCGTTTTCCGTACCGAACGTTTTGTCAAGTAAATTGTGTTTTAGTTCGTGTATTTCGTCGTCGTCGTCGTCCAACTTTGATTCCCGTTTCGTTTGTTATTCGGTTTGCGGTTCGCACGATCGTAGATTTTCTTGTTTTCGTGAAAAAAGTGAAGTGAAATCCGGTGTGTGTGTTCGTGTTGTTCTTGGTGTAAACTGTCGAATGAATTCAAATTGAAATTTTGAAATTCCGGAATTGTTTTCGTATTCCTGCTCCTAGTGTAGGCGTCGGCGTCAGTGAAGTGTTCTGATTGCGCCCGATCAAAATCGTAGATTTCTTAATGATATTCAACATGAATCCTCACATTTTGATTGTAAGGATTTTTCCATTTTCTCTTTGTCCGGAAGGATTCATTTGAATTTTTTCCCCTTTACTAAAATTTGATTTGGTCATTTTCTTCTTGTTCTTGTTCTTGTCGTCGTCGTCGTTGTTGTTGTTGTTGTTTAGGCTTTTGCATTCACCACTTGGATCGGTTTGGCCACCAGCCACAGCATACCAATCATGCAAATGGTCAACAATGTTCCACATTTGCAGCCGATCCAACTCCATCATTTGAATCAATTGTACAATGTTCCCGTTCGTCAATCGCCACCGATCATGTCCAGGCGACAAGCTCGTGGATTTCTATCCACATTGGCCGGTATCAGCAGTGTTGCTGCCAATGCAAACTTGCTATCATCCAACGATGATGATGATTCACCAAGCGGTGGTTCCTCATCATCATCCTCATCCTCCAATTCCAACAAACCAAAACCGTACGCATTCACCGATGTTGAAATGACCGCCATCCAAACGATGATTTCGTTGCGTAACATTCTGGGCGATTTATTACATAAGATGGGCGTCAATATTCCATCATCGTTGGCCTCGTTGATCACCAGATCGGAGAACCTTCCGGAAAAGAATATGTTGTCCAGTAGTGCGGATTCTGCTGCATCATCATTACTATCATCGGCCGGCTCTAAAGTGAACGCTGCGCTATTGTTACGTGGTCTAGCATTATCATTACCATTGTTGATACCGATGGCCAATCAACTTCGAAGAATGTCCTCCGATAGCGGCGTAATCGATGTTGTTTCACCATCATCCGCCGGCCCATTATCATCAGCTGCTCAATCATCAATAGTTCCCCTGTTACCACAATTACCACAATTCGATCCGTATGGTTATGATCGTGCGTTACATCGAAGACGTGGTAAAAGATCTGTTGGAGGATCCGGTTCGGATCAACAAGATTTACCAGCAGCGCTACTATCGGCACCAATCAATCGTATGCTAAGACAAGAAGAAATGCAACGTATTTTACGATACTTGAAGGACATGGAAACCATTTACGGATTCGATGGTACGCAACCACAGCAGCAGCAGCAACAACAACAACGATCACACCTCCAAACGTTCCAACCATCATCATCATCCATCAGATCGACATAATCGAACTCCAGATAAACGAAACCATGTCCACCAATAATTTACTAAATATAGCTTGATGAAAACAAAGCGCCAGGGCGGCTCTTCACCACCTTGGTCTTTGATTCGGTTCTCGAATGTTATTTTATATCATCTTTTTTCTATTCTCAAACACCCTTCTTCATCTTCATCTCCATCATCATCATCATCATCACCATCACCATCTTCATTATTATCATCAGCATCATCATTATCCTCGCTGTTATCGAATCGCGGTTCCTCTTCCAAATCAACCTCGGATGATCACCGTGATTTATTTCGCCAGGAAGATATTCCTCTCTACAATGCAACATACACACCGACACACACACACATCCACATACAAATCTGCTCATTCCGGTTCCCGAATTTCCGAAAAATTGTCCAAAGAGAGAAGATTATTATTATTTCCCGGAAAATTTCCCTCTATTTATTGTTCCCGTTACCAGAATGTTTCCCGTTCGGATGTTCAAAACTGTTCAAACACACATTTAACCAAAGATGGGGGGTGGTTAGGTTCCAAATTTTTATCGTGCCAACTGAATACCTGAATTCTATTCGCTTTTTCCCTCTACACCACAACGTTGATTGATTTGCTGCTTCGATGTTTGCAAACACACGCCACACCATACCAAACTGTTGCTTTTCTGTATTTTTACCTGTTATTTTTGTTCGCCCAGCTCCTTGGAGCTATGACTTCTGGCTTCTGGCTTCTTTTTCGGGCGTTGCGACAAACAAAAATAAATAATTAAATAACTATGTGCGTGTGTCTCCTCGATGTTTTTTCTTTTCAAAAAAAGAAAACCGTATTCTATTTCTGTTCAACTGTTCCACTGTACTCATGTATGAAACCAAACATCGTTAGTTTCGGTCACCTTATACCGCCGTTTCATCGTTTTGGATGGATGTGTTTGTCGTTTTGATTAACCCATATTTTGTCGCTTATCCCTTCATTTCCAAAAATCAAACATTTATAAACACACAGACAGACACACAAATTACACACTACATCGGCAAGCTCACCATTACATAATCTTGTTGCATCATTAGGTGATTTTTTTTCTTGTTTTTCTTCTTCTTCTGCTCCTGGCCTTCAAAACCACCACCAGTTATTATTAATTTTATTATTAACCCTTTTTTTAATTGATTAATATCATTAATTAATGAATTTAATGTTTCGAATTAAAAATATTTGAGTTAAAAATAATAATAAAAAAATTCCAAAATTTCATCGTTGGTGGCCTCCGTTCTCTTCTCTCTCTCTCTCCGCTCTGTATGCCGGCGCATCACACGACTTTGGCGCTCGCCTTGGCGTCCAGTGCCTTAAAGTCTGTCTTAGCAAAAAACCATACCGTCGAAGGGTTACCGTTGGGTTTTGGTTGTTCGAAGGGTTCTCAAAAGGAACCGAAAGTTCGATTGATCCGGAAGAAGTAGGCCACGTAAAGCAGCAAAAACTGCAACGAGAATAGCGGAATTGGGAATGTATTTTTTTGGGTACCAACTTGAATTGAAGTGAAGTGAAGGAGTTAAAACAAATATCATACCTTTCCAACGGCCGAAACTGTGGTGGCCGTTTCGGGCATGATATGAATGCCGATGGCAAACTTGTCTGTGGTTAACCGTTCCAGATAGTTTTGCACCTTCAAACGCAAACTGACCGGCGTCAATTCTGAATGTAATCTAAGCTGATAGTTGTACAATAGTTTACGGGATTTAGTGGCGCTGGTATGCAATGGTATGATCATCTCTAAATTCAAGCTATACATAACTATCTGGACACTGATGAAACCGAACAAGGCCACGAATCGCCATAAATTGAATTTGTTGCAAACCAACAGGTTGACCATCAAAATGTTGACCGGTATCAGAATGATCAACAACATTCTTTCGATTGTTTCCACCGATTTTTGTTCTTTGGCCAACCATCGACAAATTTGATCATGTCGTGCCATGAACCATCGGATATCATTCTGATTGTGTTTCGGAAAAATTGCCAACAACTTCATTCTCATCCAAAACGATAGTATTCGATCAAAATGATGGTAACGAATGACCAGAATGGTGAAAATGATTCGATGCCAAAAGTAAACGTAGAAAATGGCCGAAACGGTTATTTGGAATACGATGGCCAACATACCAATGTAGATGGCATCGTAGAATGCGCTGATCATATTTGGTGGCGGATAGATCATGTTTAGGCCAACCACCACCAGGGCCGCTACGATTTCTTCGAAAACTGTGAAGAGAGAGAGGGAAGAGATTTTGGTCATCAATTATTTCAGGGATGAGCAACCTGCAGGCGGCCCACCAAGCATTTTAGCTAAACGTTTCTCGCTCTCTGATTGGTCCAGCGATGATTTGACCCGATGACGAGACACACTATAAACCGATGTAAAGCCAACAGCTTTAATCAGTACAAGTCTGTGCATGTTTGACGCCTATAACAACCGTTCTCCCCTCTGATTGGTTCATGCTGGTGATTTGACCTGATGACCTGATGTCTCACACAATTGACTCTTTCAGCACGGCTGGGATGTCCCAGAGAATGCGTTGCATTGCACCGTATAAACTTCGATCGAAAACGGTCGATTTCTCAAAACCCCTGCAAAGTCTACGGGATTTTCTTATGCATCGGGCTACAGGGCAAACTAGACTCACTTAATATGAAATAAGTTCACACGTTGGTGCGAATAGCCGTGCTGAAAGGGTTAAATTCAACTTTCAAAACAAGGCGCGAAAAACAAGCGAGCGAGAATTTTTTCCGCGAAAATGCAAAGCAGTGAAGCCAACTTTCAAGGGTGCAGGGATAATTCCGATATTTCTCAGGGGAACTCACCATGAAAGATCGATGCCATTTTGACCAGAACCTCGCCGATCATCACGATTTTTATGATCTGCGACAAAGTTTTTCGATCAAATCGTTTCAAAAACATCGTTTTCGAAAGTATATTCTTGTTCGATTCGAATGAGATCGTTTCTTCCAGCAACATTTTAGTATGTGGATCGAATGAATTCTTGTACCAGATGAAAACGAAACAAACGCCCAATGATATTTGCAGAGCATAACAAGCGCACATTGCTGACTGAAATTGGAATCCGATGGCCATACGAAAGCTATGAGATTGTTTAACGTATTTCATCCAGAAATCTTGTCGTTCATCATCGAGAAAAAAGAACATTATCACGAACCAAAGAAAGTAGACGATCGAAATGGTCAGATTTTTAATGGTTTTCAATCTTAATCGACCATCTTGTTTACGGATGGCCATCATCATTTGTTTCTTCATTGGTCGAGTTTTTTTAAGGTTGAACCAGGTGAACATTCGTTGGACCAGGGAAATTGGTATTTTGTCCATTCTATTCCGTTGTTGTTGTTGTTGTGTGTGTGTGTGTTTCCGAACTTGTTCCGGTAAGAAACCAAACCAAAATGATCATTTCCAAACGGAATTCCACGGACTTCTGTGAATAAGATGTTGTTGAACGAAGAAACAAAAAATAGAATCAATGTGGGCGGACTCTTCGTATGCACTGAAACAATTGATCAATGTTGTCGACCTGTAACTGGTGCTTGTAAACGATCAATAGTTCAGCCTATAATGATCATTTAGGCCCCACCCAAAAGGCATTGGCTGTGCTTGTTCAATGCACACTGTTCAATGTGTAGTGCGCGCATCATTGGTTGATTCGTTGGCTGGTTTTTTTTATTTAGTTCTCTTCTATTTTATTTATATTACTATTAGAAAACAAGTGCACTGTCAAATGTACTAATTCGAATTTGGAGGCGTGTTGTTCAGGTCTTTGACATTAATCATTATGGGTTGATAATTAATTAAGAAGAAGAAGAGGAAGAAGAAAAAGTATTAGACAACAAAAATCAATTTCAGACGATGAAAGTTATTCTTGTCTTTTTTCATCGATCAATATAATATTTCCGTCAATGGATGATTCTTTGGGTTCCAAGCGAACGAAATGTTTTAACGACACGTAAATAATATCCAATATAAGATCCTATCGACTAAGTTAAAAGAAAAAAAATCAAAAGTTCAAATTTCAGTACATCCGGGACACAGGATACAGTTGGTCGGGCAACATACCTTCCAAAACCTGGAATGTGTCAGAAGGAATTGTTTGGAACCAACATATATTCCGATCGGTTGCTCAACGGATGTCATTCGTTCCAAATAGAGCAAATGCCCGATTCTGGTCCTGACAGGTATCGGTACATTGACTAAATGTCCGATATAAGAATACAATCGTGGTGTTCTAGCCGCCAATTTTTGGTTGACAGGCGGAATAAACATAAACAAGAAATATGTGCAAAATGTTTGAAGAGCCATTATGGCTAAAACTAGTAAGAATCTATGTAGCTTGAATGATTGAAACAACAAAAGATTAGTGCCCATGGCATTGAATGGTAGATTGACCAATGCAACAATCGTCAAATCGAGGCTCCAAATTTTCCGACAGCCATTCAATAGCCAACAAATATGTTCATGATTCCGGATGAATTCGTTCAATCGGGTATTCCATTCAATCATTCGGCGAAATTTATTTAATTTTAAATCGATTATTCTTCGATGCCTGAATAGATGGTATGGATGATATTGCGCTACATGTTGGATCGGTTTTAATTTTTTATTTACATAATTAAAACGATCCTGAAAATAAAGCGATTGTAGCTGAGAAATGATGATCAACCAAATTGTAGTTTTGATGACTTTTCCAAAGTCAAACACGCATATAGCCCATATTAAAATATCAATAACCATCATCCAAAAATTTGATTGATTTCGATAAATTGCCAAGCCGACAATGATTAATGAACTGCATGAACTTATTGAATGTATGATCCAGTTTGAAAACAACCACATTTCCCCAGCCAAAACGGCCCAATCGAATACTTTCATCGATGATTGATCACAATGTTTCAAATAATAATAATTGAACTTTTTGATATTATGATGTTTCAATATCATTTCCTTGGCAATCATTAGATTATGGGTCCTTTGAAAATATGGATCACCACCCATCCAAACTACACAAACACCAAAAATATTGAATAAACCGAAAATAGAGGAAAATATCCGGGGAAATTCGTCACCCAACCAAATCCGATAGCACTGGGTCATTTTGATCAATTTGATTGGTAAATAATCATCACGATCGAACCAGATTATAAACGAAAAAGACATCGACACAAGCGAACACATTATCAATGTTTGTAGATACAATTTTTGGCGATATTTTCTATCTTGATCTTGCAACATCGTTTTGAATACGAGTTCGCTAAATTCGTTCATATAGCTGAGCTGGATCGATGATATTCTTGCATGAATCCGATCCAACAATGGATGGTTGCAGAGACGATAGATTAATTCATACATTTCAATGCCACAACACTCCACCAATCAACCAACCTAACCAGCCAACCAGCCAACGAACAAATCATAACCAAAAAATTCTGAAACACTCAGTTTTAGATTCTTGGTTTTTATATTCTGGAAACAACAGGGAATTCATGCATTCACGTTACATAATCGAAAAAACTTAGCCAGTGTTCTTTTTAAATTAAAGATCGCGCTTGAAACGATTTGACACTTGTTTCCTTTTGAAATTTATGGACATTTTTTGTTTGAATAAGATTACATCAATAAATTCTTCCCATACGAAACGAACGAAACATTTTCATCACACGTGTAAAATAACCAACGTACTGTCCTAAAAACTAATAGTTGCAGTGGTAGTTGAATCATTAATTTGGATGAAACATAATAAAAAAAATTTAGATCAAAATATTGATCCAGGAACTGGTGTGTTCTGGACAGGACTTACATTCCAAAACCTTACGTAGGTTGTTATGAATTCTTTAGGTCCAACAGCCACACCAATCGGTTTACGATCGGATGTGATCCGTTCCAAGTAAAGTAATGATTTGAGCCGTTGTCTCAATGGTATCGGTGCGTTGGCCAAACGTACCATTTGGAAAAACATGTTTTGTTTACATTGTACGATGCTCTGGTTGATCGGCGGAACAATGCCCATCGAAACGGAAACGAAAATTATCTGCACTGCGCTGAACGTCAACATTAGCATGAATCGACTTGGATCGAACTTTTGGAACAACAATAGATTGGTCATGATTGCATTGGTGGGAATGTTCATTATAACGGTGATGGTCTGGCGCCAATTCCACCATGGCTGAAATTGATCCAATAGCCAACAGAATGAATCGTGTTGCCGGATGAATCGATGAAACCTTTCGCTCATTGTTGGTGATTTTTTTCTAAGTTTCCAAATTCTTGGATTCTTGGATCTTTTCGTTACTAACGTTCGTTGTTGAACGATTTTTTCCAAAATTGTATCGATCAGATTGAAACAATTTTGGAAATAGATTGATCTTATTTCGGCTTGGATGAACAACCATGCCGATGATTCAATCACCCAGCGTACAACGAACACGGCCAATATCAATATGTAGATATCCATTATGAATACCGGTAGGGTTTTGTACGGATCGTAGTAGATGTTTACGCCCAACACCATCAATGCAACGCCCGCACCAACGCAGTGACCAATGGGAATCAGATAGAAACCGATCTCGGAGCACAACAATGTCCAATTGATATGTTTGATGGATGGTAGATCACAGCCACGTAGCAAATTTGGACGGTACCTACGATGATTATGATGTTTCAGGATAATCTCTTTGAGCAGAATCATGTCCCAGCTACTGTGACATTTTGGAAAATAACGTGACGCGATCACCACCGTACCGTAGCCAAGATAAAGGCCATAACCAAGAATAATGATTCGGGTGAATTCATCACCGAACCAAAGTTGAAAAACTTTGGTCGATTTGAATGTTTTGATTAGAACATTCTGGTCATGATCAATGAATATCGAAAGCATCAACATGTTGAGCATCAACAACGTAACAATCAACAATTGTGCATAAACTTTTAGCCGATATTTCCGGTCTTGGCTATGATGGATATGTTGGAACACTGATTCCGAGAACAGATTCATATAACTAAGCTGATAGGGAGCCAACCGGGCATAAAGGCCATCCATAAGTGGACGGTTGAACAGCCAGAAAAATCCGGACATTTTTTTTCACTGATCACTGGTCATATGCCACCAATGATTGTAAACCAAACGGAACCACTGAACACCAGGATTGCTAGATCATCAGAATAGATTTGCTGGATGATAGATTTTTCCAACGCCACGAAATTGTTTATAGTGGAATTTCATTATTTTTTAATTAAAAACTTCTGTTCCTGGAACGATTCCCCTCTAAAAGAGAAAAGAGAGGTCCACAAGAGGTTTCAATCAAGGATTTCATCCTTTCATTGCTATTTTGTTGCGAAGCTATGACAAACTTCGGTGCTTCTTAATTGATTTTCTGCCCAGGTAAATCGATCAACTATTCTGTCGATCAATCTTGGAAATAGAACAGAATAATACCGGGAAAAAAACAGTTGTCATTTGTTTAATTTGACATTTTTCCAAGTTTTTCTTAATTATTTATATCGATTACACAAACAAACACCATACATAATGTAGTTTGGCGTTTTTTTGTCTTTTGCGTCCATGAATGTCAACCGGATATCTTGGGCGCCAAGGCGCCATGCATGAAAAGCTTTTGCTATTTCTTTTTTTCTCTTGTTATTGTTGTGGCTTTTGAGAAACGAACAAACTCTCGCTCCCGTTTTGGAACAAAACACAGATTCGCTTATGTAACCGGAAACCAAAACTGACAGTCGATTTGGTAACCAACCAGCAAACATACTTGATGATCATAATGCAAACATCGCCGCGATAGGTTCACTTTCCATTCGCAACTATAATGTCCACCGATAAAGTGCCGAGGATTGAAACGGTCCAGGAACGTGTACGCAAACGTCGTCAGTTCATCCGCGAACAGGGCGGATCCAGGATGGCTTTGAAAGATGTTGTTGAAACTCGGCCAGATTGGTTTGATCAGGACAAGTTTCAATATGCTCAACAGTTGTTCAAGACATTTAAAACAACGTAAGTTTGGTTAACGCAAACAAACAATGAATATCTTCTGGAACTTCGAGGGTGGATTCCCACTTGATTTTGTTGTTTTTGTTGAATTGTACAGCTTCTTCTTCACCTATGTTTACGGGCTGACATTGGTGGTGCATCATCCAGAAGAGCTGATTCCTTTGCTGATCAATGGACGATCCTCGAAAATCAGCCACTTGTATCAAAGATATTTTACAACGATCAAGGCAATTATTTCTTGGAACGAATGCGATCCATTCGATTTGAAAGGTGAAGCTTGGAGATATTTTGCTCATATACGATCAGCGCACATCAAAGTGGAACAACGTCTGAAGGCTCGACTTGATTCCACCGACAGGGTCTGGATCAATCAACACCGGATGTGCAATGCACAATTCTCCTTCATCGGATTGATGGCCGTTTTCCCAAATCATGTAATTATCGTGAAATTTGAATAAAAATTCAAATGTGCGGATTCTGATGATCGTTTTATTTCCAACAACAAATCTAGCTAGGATTTCAAACATTGACTGCCAAAGATTTCAATGCGTTGTTCCATTTTTGGCGCACTATCGGATATTGCCTGGGCACCGAGGATCGGTTCAATCTTTGTGCGGGAACCGATGAGGAAACCATCGAACTTTGTCGACAAATTTATTATGAAGAATGGCAACCAGTGCTGAGATCATCGTTGACCGAGAACATGAACATTGCCACCAGATTATCTAAAGCCATGATGTTGGCTTTCAACCAATTGGATGGGCATATTACCTACAATGTTCTGATGAAATATGCTCACGGTTTTCTAGGGACACCGGTGGTTGCATTGGAGAGCTATCATGAAATGTATTGTTATTGTTTGACCATTTTGGTTTATAAATTTTGCGCCAAATTCAAATCATTCCATTGGATGATGGCAAGATGGATGGATTTCCGTTTGAAACAAGCAACCGTTCATAAACAACGGTTCATGCAGTATTTGGACCGGAAATTTCCCGAGAGTTTGTTCGATGAGCGCGAAATCATGGATTTGGCTTCATCTAGCATGATGATCTGAATATTTTTCAATGTTAATTAAACGATAAGTTAATTGATTTCGAAATAAATCCGATTAGCAATTGTTCGATTACATTATACGCATTTCGGGAATAAAATCAAAGTTCCCCTTCGGGAACTTGACGACTTGGGCGATCCAATTTCACAGAATGTCGACAACAACATTCAAGATATCTTCTTTTTTATCACCATCACCGCCACCACGGTCAATGTTCGCGCAACGATCACAATCGCCGAATAAATTGCCGAAAAACATCGAAAAACTAAAGAATCGTTTGGAGTATTTCATGAAAAACGATGCGGAAACATTTCGTAAATTGATGGCCGACCTGAAATGTGGTTACACCGGTTTCATGTTTCCAACCGAACGTTATGGTTCGGACAAGTTCCAAAGATATTTCCGGTTCGAGAATGAAACCAGACCAACGAGGAAAAAGCTGATCCAACAGGCTTTCATAGAGCTGTGCCTTGGTGAGAAATTGATGAAACGTTCCAGATATGGCTTGAAACAGTACATCGATGAATTGATGAAACAAAAATTGATTTGGCAACACAATCCGGAACTCAAAAAAGCTGAACGCGACTTTCGGCAAAAGTTGATGAAATTCTTGGACAATAAAAAATGTGAAACCGTGATTAAAGCACTGAACGCTATGTTCAACTCATCCCAAATGCTGGATGAACTGACCAAATTCAATGGAGAAATCAAAAAATGGCTCTCGATCCAAGTGAAACAAAACGGAAAACAACCGTTGACGGCGGAGAATCTGCTCCGAACGGCCCGGCAACAAAACGATTTGGTGATACAATTCCAGATTTGGAACAAAATCATCCAGACCGGTACCGATGCTCAGGCTAGCCAGGCCAGATGTGAGAGGATTGCCCATTGTATGGTTTTGAAACAATATCGTTTGGCAGCCAATGATCTGACTTGGTTGCTATCCAGACCAAGTTTTGGTTCGATCAAAGATCCCAACAAACTGGCAGCATTGCTATACGAAGGCGCCCGATGCTTTTATGCATTGACCATGGATTTAGGATCTTCGGTCACGGAGAGGAAACGGAATTTCATCAAATTTAAAATGATCGTTGATCAATTGAAAATGATGGCTTATTGGGATTTTGGACGCCAAGAATTGCAGAATGCGACCAGTTGGAATGTTGAACAGATAATCAGCCCTAAACTAAGCAAAAAAAGCCGAAGTAGCAGCAGCAAAAAGAACCGAGCTAAGCGGAACTCGCTAGGACGAAAGCTGAATATTTTCAACCTAGTACTGAGAGAGCTGCTCAAAGAAGGTGTACCACTGTCGTCAGTGAAATTGGCCCGGTTAAAAGCTAAAATCATACGGAAACGGAACTCTCCGGATTCTTATCAAGATGAAAGCCCGTTTGCTGTTCCATCAATGGAAGAGGTTAGTGAGGCAACTGATGACCTTGATCAAACCTTGATGAGAGTCTTTGAATCTTTTTTCCCATAACGGTTTTTCGCAGAAAGACCTAACGTACAGCGATGTGTTCGAAAAATGTCAATGGAACAATACTGGTGTTTATCTATGCGCCCGAACAGCGATAGCCAAAGGTCAGATTGTTTTCAGGGAGAAAGTGATTTCGCTTTCCACCAAAATACCCCACCACAACAAGTATTGTTCGTTTTGTACTCGTAGGCTAAGGTGGATATTTCATCCGTGCACTCGATGCTCCGAATCGGTTTTCTGTGATCCGGTTTGTGAAACATTGTCGATGATGGGGCGCCATTCACGCACTTGTAAATTGTCGCCGGACATCATCCAAGAGCTGTTCAATGATAACGTACCGGCAATGGTGTATGATTTTTTCGCCAATCTACCGATAAGATATGTGATCGATTTGTCCAGGGTGGACAAACTTCGTGGCTATGATCATGTGTTGAAATATCCGAAAAAATTATCATTCAATTTGGCCATGTTCTGCAGTTTGATGTTAACACTTCCGGTTAGGATCATTGGACAGCTTAAAGTGGACCAGGATTTTACCCGGCGAATATTTTTCAATTCAATATATTTGGCTAATATAATCAGTTTGAAATTCGAACTGAAACGATTGGATTTGAAGATTATTGCGGATCGTTTGGATGCCAAATCGGAAACAGATAATCTTCCGGCCACTATCGAAGATTTGAAACGTTTGATACTGGTGGTGTTTGCCACCATGCATCAGCTAAAGCATTCACCGTTTGCCTATAATAATTTGTTGATCAAAACCAACGAAACCAACCAGCTGAAAACATTGGAAACGGTTGGTCGTGGTTTTGGCGGATTCGACAACCGTATCAGGCCTTGTTGCCTGACCGAATGCAATGTTATCAGGAGATTCCAGAAGAATGGCGAAATCATCTATAAATCTTTGGTGGACATTCCGGAACGCGGCGAACTAAAATTATACAACGAAATACCGGAATGTGGAGGACAGCAACGAGAACAATGGCTAAAACGATTCAACCTTCGGCCATGTACGAGCTGTAAATGGTGTCAGATGATAATCACTGCGCAGCGATCCAATAAATTTGTTTGAAAATTGGAAAAATAAAACCATTTTATTTGTTCAGAATCACGACCTTCACTGGTGATTTGTTCAATGATTCTCTCGTTTCAGATTCTGTTGTTAAGGATAAACTTTTTGAATGACATTTATGTGCTTTTTTGGGAGGCGTAATAAAGATCTGCTGTATCCGTTTAACCGGGGGACGGCAACACATCCAGGGCGCCAAAATCAGAAGTATCGATACCAAAACGATCAAAGCAATGGCCCAATAGAATGTGTTACCAGTCAAAAAAAGCATTTTCATAATTGGATCCTCATGGGTTATGGATTCTTCTTTTTTCTGTTCTGTCGAACGCCTCTCCATTAATGGTCGGATCAGATAATTGCTCAACGTTTCTCTGTTGGGAATCTTCATGAATACGCATTCAGCCTTGCATAAATCATAATTCTTTTTGATATATTTACAATCATGTTTTCCCATTTCTAATTGATAATCATGTGTGATCGCACACAATTCTTCGCATCTTCGCATCAAACATTCCAAATGTTTCC
The DNA here is from genome assembly GCA_025882695.1 of Amerodectes protonotaria. Classification (NCBI taxonomy): domain Eukaryota; kingdom Metazoa; phylum Arthropoda; class Arachnida; order Sarcoptiformes; family Proctophyllodidae; genus Amerodectes; species Amerodectes protonotaria. The sequence goes on from JAOZJS010000694.1 coordinate 20,865, forward strand.
GTTCATCATCTACAATGGACCAACAATTCTGGCTGCTTTCTTTCACATTCAATGGATGACACTTTAGCTTATCTAGCATGGTTGGTTGGCAGCACCAGAAAAATCCCTAATTCGACCAAGTTTTTGTGTTTGGATCCATTCTTTTTATTGGCATTGGTTTCATTTGTTGGCTACCATTCGTGTGTGTATTGGGTGCGGATTAATTATCGATTTTCCAGAAACATTTAAATTAAATTACCGCCAACACCACAACACAACACAATATTAGCTTGATTTTATTTTATTTTTGGTTTTTGGTTGAAAATTATTGGCGCGGAAAGATTATCTTTTTTCAAACGAATAAAAAAATGGAGCTTTCGTTTGAATTCTCTTATGTCAGTGGAGAGCAACTCGCGCGCAGCCCATCAAACATTTTGGTGCGGCCCACCAAACCTTTCTAAACTACAGGAGACGAAGCTATATTCCTCTCTCTCGCTCTCTGATTGATCAAATGGTGATTTGACCCGATGACGAGACGTACTATAAACAACTAAACAACTGGCTAAAGCTAACAGCTTTAACCAGTACAAGTCTGTGCATGTTCGACGCCTATAAGAACCGTTATCCTCTCTGATTGGCTCATTGTGATGATTTGCATTGATGACGAGACACACTATAAACAATAGAAGAGGAGGTGTATTCCTCTCTCTGATCAATCCAATGTGATGATTTGCCCTGATGACGATACACACTGTAAACAGGAAAAGGGGCTGTATTTCTGTTCTCCTGTTCAGAGATTGCTTCGTTACGCTCTTCACTAAATCTTGTGTGCAGCCCGCCAAATTTTTTTTTTTTTGAAAATTTGAATTGGACCATCGATCAAAATGGTTGCTCACCTCTGCTCTTATGGATGAAGGCTTTCGATTTAAAATTTATATTCCCTTAACACCACCAGCCAGACATCAATTAAGCCAAACTTCAAGAACTTGGTCGATTAGGTTTTTCTGGCTTTAGCCACTACAGGATATCGATTTTTCGAAACTTTCCATTTGATTCTGGAATAACCTTCCTGAATGATTAGTAGATCAGTATAGCGCTGCGATCCTTAGTTACCGCAGTGTTTCAGGTGATTCTAGGAACTAGTTCATTCGTATTCAGATAATCGAACCACGGACAACGTTTTGGACCATGTTGAATAAGCTGGTGTGTTGGATTAAAAACTATCGTGTTGATGAACAATATCTTACATATTATCAAAGATTGGTCCGCAAGCGTTATGTTTATTTTGGCCAATCACCAGCCAGGCGTGTCGATGATCGGGAAAAACCATTGACAGTGATTTCCAAACCATTCCGTTGGGTCATTCTACCAGCAATATTAACCATTATGATTCTGTCCTCTTGTGTAGTCTATCGAAGATGGCCATCACTACAATATACTCCGTTTTGTTTGGTGGTAAATTTTGTGCCAGACATTGGTCGAGAATCAATGATAGTGTCGGTGATGATATGGAGTTGGATGCATATATCGATGCTGTTGTTCGGGCTCAGCAAACGTTTGAAAGATTATCATTTTCTGGCTTTGTGGTATATAACCGATGAAACTGCTCATATTCTGGATATGAAC
>JAOZJS010000695.1:0-22467 GCA_025882695.1 Amerodectes protonotaria
CCTAGATCCGGATCCTAGTTTTTATTAATTTTGTTTCCAACTTTACAACTTTGACATCCTGAAAAGACCGAAAAAAAATTTCCTTAATTAATTTTCGGTTGGAAAGTTTCCCGCGAATTTCGTACCGGAAGCCATGTACTGAACATTGATGTTTGTGTGTGTTGCATTCATTGCGGCACAATCATCATCATTATCATGATGCACAGAGAGAGAGAGAGAGAACCAAAAAAAAACATCAAATCAGCAACGAGGCCAACCAACATTGGGCTCTTGGATTCAAATGAAAATTACAAAAATGAAAATTACAAAAATGAAAATTACAAAAATTATTATTATTTTAAAATCTGTGTATGTTTGATTCGATATTGTAATTCAAAAATGATATGATCCGGTATTGTAACATCCGGAAACATGATAAGAATATTTTCTGAATTTTATTGAAAAAATTTTTTAAATTGAAATTGTTTATAATCAATTAAATCAATTAAATCAATTAATTTTGATTGTAATAATCATCAATAAACTCCTGGCACGCTCGCTACCACTCTCACCATAAGCCGTATTTCTTGATCCAACCCACTCGAGCCAGAGTCCTGGACCGGCCCAATAATACACATTTATCGGCTCTTGAACGTGGTTTGGGAGAGGGAAAGTTAAGTTGGAAGCCATACAGACGCCGTATGCGATCTCTAGCCAATCTGGATGCATATATACAATCTTCAATGGGATATCCAAGATCCCATTTGACATTTGACGGTAGCCTTCATCTCTTTAAACTCTTGTTAAATTCTTCAAACAATTCTGGTACAGCTCATAATCTTCTCCTGAATCCATCATTCTTGGAATCACATTTTCTGTTTGTTGTTAAAATGAATGTGAATCAAGCTAAACAAAAAGAGAGAGTGAGTGAGCATCTCCTCTAGCAGCAGAATTGAACGGCAGCATGTAGAATCCGCGAATTTTCGGGCATGTTTTCGGTGTGTGTTCTTTCTTCTTTGTTCTTTGTTCTGTCTGTGAAGCAAATTTCGATTTCGATTTTTTTTTCTCTTTCCAATTCACGTTTCTCATTCACGTTTCCAGCATCAAATCGGAATTCTTTGATGGTTTTTGAGTGAGACAGAGAGAAAGAGAGAGCTTTCAAGATCCTGGAACACACGTGAAACGAAAACGGTATTCGAAACGGATTCTATTTCCGGATCTTGATGTGCATTTTTTTTTCTGGGATATTTAATGAAATTTTTAAATTCCTTCTTCTTTTTTTTCAAAAATAAAAAAAAACAGGCTCGATGATGATGTTTCTGGAATCGTGAATTATATTCAAATGAGTAATAGGATTTTGGGATTCTGCCGCATCTTCCAAAACGATTGAAAGCGAAGAAAATGAAAGGAAAAGAGCTGGCACTCTCTCTTATTTCCTTTATTATTATTGGCGCTGAAATCATTGATTTCAATTAAATTTCTCCGCCGCTGCTGCTGCAGCATATCAACGCCCTGTGTGTGATAACACACAGCCATGCATGCGAGTGTGTGAAGGGCGGGCGGTGTTATAAATCAATGGGAAGACGTACTGCACTCACTTCACACTCTTTTTCTCCCTTCTAATACACACACAAAGCAGAGAGAGAGAGAGAGAGGCGGGGCGGGGCGAGACATTCGCAGCTATTTTGAATTTCCTTTGTGTGTGTACGAATAACGGTATATGTGTGGGTGGGTGGGTGTGGGTGTGTTTTGTGCTGAAAATTTCGTGCTAATAGGAAATGGCAAAGTGAGAGAGAGAGAGCGAGAGAGAGCGGGAGAGATTCGACGACAATTTGACATTTTAGGAAGCGTTGTACTAAAATGGTAGCTTTTTATAATAATACTAATAATAATGATAATAATAGAACCAAATCGGAAATAGCTTTTTTTCGTCTCGGCTACCGTTTCACGGCTATCAATTTTATCGCTTTAAACGCTTCGTTTTTTGCTGGCTGGCTGGGCCTGTTCTAGCGTGTTCCGAAGCCGTTTCTGGAGAGATCATTAAATTTTGAGGTAACACACCATCATCGTCGTCGCCCAACAAGCATCAAGCGTCAAGCGTCGCTTCACAAGCGGCAGCCGAAGCAGCGGACACACTTCAACCCAAACTGAAACCCACTTTACCTGTTCCGGGCCATCCCGATCAATCCATCGTGACGCCCCGTATTCCTATTCTGCAGAGAGAGAGTGGCGCTTGGTTGTTCCCGGATGTTGTCCCATCAACCAGTCACAATCAGTTTGTTGATGGCGCGAGAATTCCGAATAGAAATAAAGAAAGAATCTGGTTCTTGTTCTGGTCGGAATTCCTTCTCCTGGGAATAATTTCATAGCACTGAATTTTGGGGACTTAAGACACTTGAATTGGTGTGAGGGTGTGGGTGTGGGGGCGTGCCAGTTCTAAATTCTGTACAAGCAGAAGAAGCTCTTCAATTGTTTTTGGCTTCACATATTTGAGTGTGAACGGGTGTGTGCTCTGGTTGTTCGGGTGGGCGTGTGCATGCACATAATTGACAGCAGAAGCTGGCAATTTTTTTCCACCACCAACAACAACAAGAATCAAATTATCATCATCATCATCACCAGTAGTTGGGCCGAGGATTCTTCCTAGACTTTTATAATGCTTATTATTATTATTATCATTATTGCTCTAAATTCCAGCTGTCCAAATTTGTCGACAACCGACTGACTGACTGACTGACGTACACTTGCACACACATTCACGCCTGGAACTAAATTTCGTCTTCTTCTTCTTCTTCTTCTATGGATCCAAGAATCCAAGAATCCAAGAATTTCGTTTTTTAGGTAGGCAACCACCCACACACCCATACACCCATACACCCACACTCATCGAAAAACACTTAGAGAAAGCCGGCAATTCGTTTTTTTCTGAAGGCTTCAAACCAGGGGCCGGAGAGAGAGAGAGAGAGAGGAAACCGGCCGATCAAACAGCAAAACGAAACGAAACGAATTTAGCTTTTTACAACAACAACAATCACCATGCCAACCACACCACTGGGGAATGGCAATCATCTGGAATTTGCCACTAAAATCCCACACTATATTCGGTGGTGGGAACAAATTCATGGTCAGGATCCCGGAACTTCCCGGGAGATGATGATGTCAACCGCTTCTGTTCCTGGAACACTTCGATCTTGGAACACAACAGCAAAAAATCGATATAAGTGGGTCAATGATATTAATCATAATCAACCACCATATAAGAATGTCACAGTGTGTTGGGGCTTCGAAATTCTCCCTCTCTCTACTTTGATTTGGTTTGGATGGATGATCTAATAACCGAACCGGCCAATCTGCCCTTCGCTGGCCAATAGACAGACTGTCCCCTTTTGTTACGCGCAATAAGCAATATAAAAAATCACATGATTTATATTTTTGCTGGCCACACATCGCATTAGATTGCTGCTGCTGTTGCTGCTGCTGCTGTTGGTGCTAAAATTGATTTCCGTTGAATTTTTTCTCTCTCGAGCATCTAAATCTAATCTTCAATGATAATGAAAACTTTTGATGGTGGTGGTTCCAGATTGGTGATTGTTAAAACCAGGGCCAGATTTATTGGGTGGGTGTGTGGGTGTGGGTGATTGGTTTTGGCCACACCCCCACCAGCCATATTGACTTGTGACCATATCATTCTTGTATGGCGGTCTGTAGGATGCCAATCAATAACAACTGCGGCCACAGCAATTGAGGGAAGAAAAGCAGAGAGGTGTAAATGTGCCATCTTCTTCGTCTTCAATTCGTTTCTTCCGAAATTGATCAAATCTCCCCAAGGTCCACTTATATTTGAAAAATAAATAAAAAAGTGATAGTGGTGGGGTGGGTATCCAATTTTCGGGGTATCAATATTTGATCCTACAATTGGAACAATTGAAATATTGATCCTCTTGCCACAGTTCGATATTGATTCATATTTTTCCCCCTTTTCCCACTCGTTCTCGTTTTCGTCATTCTTGTTTGTTTTGGCGATTTTGTTTTTTGTTTTTTTTCTTTGGTTCTCATTTTTCACTGGACACTTACCGAGGACACACCTACGCGCGCGCACCAAACCTTTATTTGCGAGCGAGCGTTCGCGAGAAAAAATCCAATTAAAAGTCTGAACAATCCGGTTATCATTGCGGATAGCCTGTACGCACGCCCACAGGCTACCTGGATCCGGATTGATTCCAATTATCGAACACCGACCGACCGACCAACTCTTGATGCCCGAAAAAAAATGTGTGAAGTATCGATGGAATCGCGTGGAAGCAATATGTGTGGGCGGGGTGTGGGCGTGTATGATAAACTTGAACACGACCAATGCGGTGCTGAATGTCTAAATTGCTTTTTGCTTTTTTTTGTTTGCTCTTCTATTCGTTTTGAAAAGCGAATTCTCATGTGGGTGTGGTCGGATCCATTTTTCTTTTCTTTTCTTGTGCTCTTTTGCGCTATCTTGGCATTATTGGTCTTGGTCTTGGTCTTGGTCTTCTTTGGTATTTATTTTTTTATTGTTGTTGTATTCTGAAGTCTCGGGTCTCGAGGTTGGATTTTCAATTATCATTATCATTGTTAGGATACACATTCTTTACAATAATTGAATGGTAACACCACACATCCACACCCACATTCGCATACAAAAACTGACCACCAACCGACACTTGAAAAGGTTATTCTGCTGTTTGTTATGTTCATTCATTTTGGGTTGTATCTGGGCAAAAGCAACCACCACCAACAAGAATAAAATAATAAGCACCATTTCGTTACTTTTTTTTTCGCTTAGTTCCCCAAAGTGCAACCAGAATCGCTCCCGACAAACCAGAACAAACGGCGACGACGACGAAGATATCTTTACTTTCGGGGGTTATTATTCTGCTATCCTGGCAAAACGACACACTTTTTTTCCGTTAGTTTTGTTTTGTTTTGTTTGTTTGATTTAGAAACGTATTTTCTTTCTCTTTCTCTTTCTCTCTCCTCTCGATCTTTCTCTCTTTCTGTCGCCCGCGCCCAAGATTATATCTGGAAGATCAAAGAGTTTTTCAAATACAACAAGAAGAAGAAAAAAAAGTAGATTTTCCAAATTGTGAAGTTCACATGAATTTGCCGATGTTGCTGCTGCTCCCGTGTGTGTGAGGGCTTGAAATGGTTGACACCAAATACCCGGGGCTCACGCCCGAGTCATAGAATTCTTGGAATCCAGGATCCCAGGATCCATTTCGGCCGTGTGTACACCAGTGTGTATCCACAGTGTGTGCCACACAGCACACTGGTAGCTACTGCTACTACTGTCACTGTATTATTATTATCGTTGGAATAGGACAAAATTAATTGAAAATAAAACCCGTAAGCCTGGGCTCCGCCCTCTCCCCTCCCCCTTTGAACTGAACGTCGTCCCGGACCAAAACAAAAAAGACGAATAACCGTCGAAACGGGATGGTTGTTGGCAGCTTACACCCGAAAGCTAGAGCGAGCGAGTGAGCGAGCGAGCGAACGAAAAAAATTAAAAGAAAGGATTACAAGCGGGAACACACACCATTTTTTTTTCGTGTGTCTCGTTCTGATCCGCTCCGGTTATTGTTACCGAAAATGACTATCCATCATGTTGATGGTAATGATGATGATTATTATTTCCAACAACAACAACAACAATGAACAGGAGCGAGAATCATTATTTAGGCTGTTGTAGGTGTGTCTTGGTGTGCCCATAGGATCCGGCTCGGTTCATGCGCCTTGGTTCATCCTACTTCGTGGGGCCTATTTATAATAATGATAATAATATTAGTGTGACCATCGCCAGTGTCCTGCCTGTGGTGGAACAACAACAACCAGGACAACAATGTCCTATCCATTCTAATTTATAATATTATTATCATGTGATTTTCGGGATGTTTTTTTTTGTTGCCCGACAAAACCTCCAAAACAGGGACAAGAAACAACATCAAGCCAGAATGTGTGCATGATGATGATGATATACCGAAAACACAATGAAGTGGTGGTAGCCCACAACAATGATCGTGTGTGTGTGTGTGTACGGATGCGGATTCTCTTCTCTGTCCATTTGGGCAACGATAATTTCAATAATGAACAGCGCGCGCCCATTGTTTCCCTTTTTTTTTTTGTTTTTTTTTTGATTAATTCAGTTTGTGTTTTGTCGTTGTTGTTGTTGTTGCCAATTTCCACCAAGCACATCTTGGACCAAACACAATTTGGAGCGAAAAATTCCATGATGAGGACCACACTTCTTGGCGGATGTGGTATGTGGTGTGTGGTGTGTTTGCATTCATTCGCAATTAATCACAATGGGCAGGCCTTTTGTCTCATTTTGTCACACTGTACGCGCGCACGCTTGTTTATATGTGTGTGTGCTTGCATGAAACTGTGGTCTAAGTGGGCGGGTTCAAACACATCCCAAATGCCACCTAATTCAGAGTAAATTGCAAAAAAATACAAAAATTTCGCCTTCTTATTGGTCAAAAAAAATTTGGTCTGTTGTGTATGCTTGCACTTGCTTGCTTTGGTCATACACCACACAGCCAAACATACGAAAAGGTGTGGCTTGTATGCTTGCACGCTTGCACGCTTGCTTTGGTCAAACACACAGCTGAAACAGATAGAACGGTGTGTGTCCAGCAAGCAAGCAAGCTAGCTTGTAGCAAGTTTCGAGGCCATAAGCTCCGCCCTAAAACGCTCCTGCGTTCTTTGAGGCTTTCGGGGCTGGATTGCTATTTGTAGCCGTTGTTGTGCATGCAAAGGACAGAAGGGATCAAAACAAAATTATACGCCAGGCCGGATCCTGAATATCTTCTGGGGCATGAATGGAATGGTTTGTTTGCGGCAACCAAGCGGATTCCAGTGTTTGGATCCTGGACCATTTTCTGGACCAAGATCATGGATTTGGGTGTTTTTTGGGGCGTGAACCAACCGAACCAAACACACACACAAAAAAACTTTTGGCTTCATTCCACATTCTCACCTCTCACATCACCGATTTAGTGTTATGTAATGTTATGTAATGTTGTGTTGTGTGATGCTACATTCCAATCACACATTACACAATTGGAACATGACAACAATGGTACCAAGAGGAGAGAGAAAATCAGAATCAAAAAAGGGTGTTCCAACTGGATGTTGGCTTGGGTGTGTTGGGGCGTTATATCTTATTCAATGTGTTCGTCAGTGTGTGTGCCAGTGTGTGTGTGTGGTGATTTATTGTGGCGAAAATCCAAAATGTAGTGTGTTCCAGAATTTCGTTTGTTCTTTTGTTCTTTTGTTTTTGTGTTTGTTTGTTTGGTTGTTTGGCCTTGGACAAGCGGAAAGATGTGTGTGTGTGTGTGTTTGTTTCACTGGAAAAACACCAAGACACTAATTGGTTACAATGGAAACGCGGCACAAGCGGATTCGATACAATTAATTTTTAATTGTGCCATTCACTCGCACTCGCACTCACACACCCACACACAAAAGTTCCAGAATGATCCAGGATTGACAGATTGACAGGGATTGAAATCCACAACAACAACAGCAAACTAACGCTGGGCGTCAGTCCAACCAAAATAGAATTGGTAATAATGTGTAAAATCTATGTGTGCTTGACAATCGTCATCATCATCATATTATTGATCCGTGGATGAAATTCATCGATTTGAATAATCGAATTTGGCGCCATTTTCATCTCGATCTCGAAATTTTTTTTTTGGTTTTCCGTTGGCTAAATGCAACCTCAACCAACCAACAGGATTGAGGGCGCTGTTTTTCCCTACACTGATTTCACCCTGCCTACTACTAGTGCTAGCTTTCTACTAATGCTGCAGCCTGATTTTGATTGCTCGGTGATTGGTTGGTTGGTTGGTGCTGGTTGTGCTCTAGGATCCGCCCACATTTTTCCTGCAGGGCGTTTTTCTCCGTTTGATACGTTGATAGTTTCCATTTAGGCAACATTTTTGCCACAGTTGGTGATTGAAGCCCGTTCATCCGTGGATACGTTGTGGTTGATTTAGTTGGTTTAGTTGAAACACACCCGCCAGGCCAATATTTCCATTACAATTAGATAACGATAATACGATTTCCATGATGATGATGTCGATGGTGGTGGTTGTACTCGTTCAGCCCATTGAACCAAGTGTAGAAGGAGAGGATACAACAAAAGAGCATCACATCCTTAGTAGTACTAGTAGTTGTAGTTGTAGGACATAACCAGATCAAATTTCCCGCCAAAAAAAAAGGATACTTGAAATTGGATTTTCGCTCTCACAACTCTCTACTCTCGCTCGCTCTCTCTCTCTCGCTAGTGTCCTACACTTATGAGCTTTTGAGCTTCTTTTGTGGTTACCTTGTAACCAGATTCTCTTCGTGCTTAACAGCAAACGATTCTCGGGCTGGCTGGTTGTGTGTCTTGTTTGGAGAGAACAAGTAGAGAATATGTTTCTAAAAACACCGCTTACAATAATAATAGTAACAATTTTGGCCTGCCAATGATGATGGTGATGATGATGATATTTTTGTAATTGCCAAAGACCGCGAATAATCATCAACCCTTCAACACCACAAAATCCTTGATGCTAATTCTTGATACTAATTCTTGATACTAATTCTAATACTAGCAGCTAAAAAGCTACAATGCTACACAATGCCAAATTGTTGTCAGATTTGGTTCAATGCCAATGCTAAGCAATCGTCTGTGTGAATGAATCTATGAATGTCATTGGAGAATCTATATATATTTTTGGTATTTTTGGATTTTCCTGTATCCTTAAAATACAGCCTCAATCCTGAATATCTTAGCACACACCCACACACGCCCACACACGGTGTGCTTAGCGGTGATAGTCATAAATCTTCTTTCTCTCTCTCTGTCTCTGTCTCTCTCCGGAGAACCTGGCAGAAAATAAAAAGGTACATTATATTAGGGGCTTGTATACACAGTGTGTATGCCTGAGTGCAGTGTGGGTGTGTGCAGTGTGTGTGGGTGTGTGTCTAGAATTTTGTTGGCAAATTATCCATTTATCCATGCTCCATATAAGTCGGTCGGTGATAGACACACCCACATCCACATACACACTGCACTCTCGTTTCGGTTGATGATAAATTCTTTATTATCAAATTCAAAGTATCCAAACTTGACACTTTGCAATAATATTCTTTGCTTGGCTGCCTGCTTGCCTGACTGCCTGCCATCATCATCATTATCATCATTATGGTAAAGTAGTTAGTTAGTTAGCTGCCATGTTAATTCTTTCTTCAACTAAAAAGAAGAAGAATTAAAAGCCTGCACCTAAAATGATAACCAGCGGCCTTGGTGCAAACAAACAAGCACAGTGGCGCCCAGATTCTGCAGGTAACGGGCATAGCTAACCGTTATGAAACCCCTTTTTGTGAATACACGTTATGCAACAAACAAACAATCAATCAATCAATCAATCATTGATTCATTCATAACATTTAGTTTTGTGCGTTTCAGTTCGGAGCATTCATTCATACCAACAACAATAACAACAACAACAACAAAATTCCAGGTGTTCCAGGTGCGCCATACTCTATGTTCAGGTGTTCAGGTGTGTCTAGGTGCCAGAATCTTTGATTCTGTTCCTGGATCGATCGATTCTTAAATTTCCAAAAAAATGTGTTGTGTTTTCTCGAGATATATGTTTTCCAAGGAAATACGCTTTGTCTCGCTTTGTGTTTCGCATCGAATACTACACGAATCAATACACTATACTGCACGACGACGATTCGATTCAACGGAAACAATTGATATTGATATGCGTGTGTGTGTGTGGGTGTGTTCGAAGCTGCTTCAGGGAATAGTTGGTCGCCTGGTTGAATGGTTGGTTGTTTGTTCACAATGTGTTTGTGCAGCATTACCATCATCATCATCTCTATTCATAATTTTTTTTCTCGCATCGAAATACGGTCGTTTACAACATCCGAAACGATGCTTAGCGAAGAGAGCGAGAGCGAGAGAACAATGCACATCCCCAATTCCAGGTGCCAGTGTTCTTCTCGCTAAAACATTTCATTGTCTCTCGCTCTCATTCTTGTTCAACAATATTCACTATTATTGATAGCAAATGCTTTCCGGTAGTAGTGTGTAGTGTGTTGTGTGTTGTCAATGTGTGTTCTATGGTTTCACCAATTTATTTCACTAAAAACGATTGTTGGTTGGCTGGTTGGTTGGTTATTACCGTTATGATGTTAACACTAGCACTCACTCACTCACTCCGACATACTTAGGATAACACAATTCAACACAAGAACAATCTTCACATGTGTGAAAAAATAATAAAAGAATAAAATAGAATAAACCTTGGAATTGGCATTCATTCATTCGTTCGTTCGTGTGTGTGTTTGGCCAAAAAAAAGGATGTGTGTTAGCGTGTTAGTGTATGCGCTTCAACTAATTGGATCACATAAATCATATTTTCGTTTGTTCCCAGAAATAGTGATGATAATAATAATAATAATGGAAATCCTCAACACTTTCACCCACGCCCAGGCTCCCGCCCACTCTCACACCTACACACACACGCCCACGGACACACCCAGGCACATTATAAGCGCCTTATTCTGCTGATAAAGTCTTGTTTCCCTAAGGTTCCACGATGTTGGATTCTTCATCATCATGTCTTGAGGTGATGGTGAAACACGTTGTTCACGTTGTTCACATCAAATTTTTTTTATTTTTAGCTTCCAATTTCCAGCTTCCACATTCTAAGAATTGATAATGATGTCCTTCGATATTAATTATCATGTCTCGAAAAATAATGTCGTTGTCGATGTTGACAACGACGACGGCGACGATGGTTTTGCATGCATCTTGCATAACCTGTCAAGGTAGTATCGTGTCGGTTGGTTGTTGGTTGTTCGTATTCGTGTTCGTGGTAGCATAGCGTGCATTGCAATCATTGATCAAGAAGAACCATTTATTTATTTATTTGGTTTTCCAGTTGTCAGTGTCATTGTGTGACGGTGGTGGTGGTCCATATTCTTGGTGGTGTGTGATGATGATGAGCAGTGTGTGACAAAAAGGTGTGGGTGTGTTTGTTTGTGTCCAAATGATTGAAACGACGAGGACGACGACGATGTCGATTTTTCCCGCCATTGTGTTCAGCCTTCATTATTGATGGACTTTTTCGAACGCTTCGAAAGTCGCTTGTCGTTTCGGTTGATTGTTGTAGCCATGTTTTGGCTGGCTGGCTGGCTGGATCCTCTCTACCATATTCTCAACAATGAAATCCTTGCGCGAACCCGCGAGAGAAACAACCAACATAACCGAACAAACGAATAACCGAAGAAGAATATTTTGAAACTTTACAATAATGGTGATAATAACAAAAATAACGGTAATAACGGTAATAACGGTAATAATAACGGTAATAGCCAACATGAGATTCAATAAGATTCTTCTTCTTCTTCTCACGGATAATACAAACCATCATCTTGGGAAACACACTGAAAAACAATGGAATGGAACTCCCGAAACAATACGGATGATGATGATGATGTTATTCTTATTCTTGTTCTTGTTCTTGTTTGTTCTTGTAAAAGTTGTAAAACTTTTCTGTTTCGCTTCTTCTTATTTTGGAAGCTTTTTTTTATGTGTGTGTGTGTGTTTCAATGGCCATTTCGGTTCGGCTCGGATGGCGCCCCTTTTCCGAATCTCCTTCGGTTCGTTCGTTTTGGGGGGCGTCCGTCGTTCCTTCAAGCTGGATACAATGTTGGATACATTTTATTTTCCACTACTAGTACTACAGAACACCGTTATTATTCACCGTTATTTTTCACGGTGCATCCAAATCGTTTCCAAACACACACACACACCCTCTAACACACCCACATTCTGTTTCCCTAGCTAGTACTACTACTAATATTATATTTTATGTTTGGCGTCAAAATTCAATGTTTCAAGTTTTTATTTTTCGTTTGGCCATTTACACATACACACCCACACCCGCACGCACACGCCTACAAGAAATGCAAACTTGGCCAAAGTTTTGCCGAGTGTGTGTTTGTCGAGAAACACAAGAATCCGCGCCAAAGACTATGGCGAGGATGTGATGATGATGATGCTTGTTTTTATCAAACATCGTGAACTGAAAAAAAAGTGGAATAGCAATAACATCCCTTGATTCTGGGCGTATTGGGGGCGTGGCGTGTGTGTGTGTGTGTTTAATACCCGATCCTGTCTACCAGATAGGATTCATGGCATGGTATTGCCGGCATGGTTGATGTGTATTAGCATAAAGTTACCATAACCAGGCGCCTTTTCTCTACCTTGGAGAGCTTTCTGAAGCGAAAATTTCTGGTGGCACGCCACAATTTTTGGGCGGGCGCCACACCCACGCCAATGCTCATTTGCTGGTTGTTGTTTTGATGATCATCATCACTACACCGTGCTACTTATGAATCCCGAGGGAATCAAAACAACAACAACAACCGAAAACCGAAAACGAAATTCAAAACAAACGTGTAAACAATTTCCGCGAATCTTGATTTCCAAACCGAACCGAGACCACCGAAAACCAGAAAACCGATTCTATATTGAATTTGAACACACATATAAATTTGAAGCCCCGTAAACCCGGAGCTAATTACCGAAGCGCGATTGTTTGCTGTCATCGGATGACTGAGCAATATAGATATATGTGTTCGCGCGGGTGTTGTTTGAATATTACCCGTCCCCCGGTTCGGGTACACTCCGGTTACACTCCGGGTATCCTACCCGACAGACCGGTTATCCTACCCGACCAAGAGAGAGCGAGACACACGTAGACAGACAATGTTCTACATCCATGGCGCCCACCACTCACCCACCCAATTTTTTTTTGTGCCCAATCACTTTCGGGTCGTCGATTGTTCTCATTGTGAATTCTTTTCGTTTGTCTGGTCTAGTTTTAGGCTGAATGTTGTGGTTTCTTCCCCCCCGCTTATTCCCCTCCCCCACACGGATGAGGTGAATCGCTCGCTAGATGCAGAAAAAAAAGTTCAATGAATTCGCTTGAGTTGTTTCTATATCGATTATGTAATCTAAATTACATTGCTTTTGTGTGTGTGTGTGCCCGAGCCCGTAGATTGGGTATTATTTCCATGATTCTCTCTTTGCTATGATTGATTGATTTTTTTTTCGGTGCTGAGCAAAATATTATAGCTTCTTCAAGAAGAAGAAGAAGAAGAAGAATATATTTCCTTTATTCTTCGTCTTCGAGTTCGGGTTTCGGTCTAAGCATAAGGGTGTGGTTGTGGGTGTGCATGGGGCGGTTCAGTATACCTCTCTCTCTCCGAGTTTGTTTTCGGTTGCGCTTGGATAAATCCGCTGAAATCATTCCCAATCATAATCTTCGTTCGTTCGATTGGGTAGCGTAGCGTCATCGTCTGGAGAAGATTATTATAAATCCAAATGATTGTATACACGAAGGATATATTATCGGAACGTCGGATTTCTTTCTGGAACACCCGATATATCCAAGGTACTTACGTAATACAAAAACAAAAGCAAAAGATACAGTTGGCTAGCCTCGGAAAGATTTGATGAAACGAAACGAAACGAACCGAACGAGAATAAACGATAAGAAAATCATTTAGGTGGAAAAACAGATTCCTGGTGAACCGGATTCTCTGGTGGTCCACAGGCTAGTTATTTTGATTATAAAGCGATTTATCGTTGGAATCGAAACGATTTATTTCCAACGTAAATTGCTCCCGCACACCCACCTGCACACTCACACCCTACACAAATCTTTCCAAAATATCCAAAATATATTCATATCATCATCATCATCATCATCACCGGAATGTTCCTAAGAAAAGAATGCGTTATGGTCTCGGTGAATCCGCCCAAGCAATGGAGCCAATCCTGGAGCCATAAGCCAATTTTGAACCACAAAAAAATAAGAAATCAAAATCAAATTTCTTCTTATTTCCCCTCATGTCCGTTTTCCGCTTGGCAAACGCTGCTGCTGATTGTCTGCGCGCTTGCACTCGCAATGAGGGCGAGCCCCGTTTGCCTATTTGCCTCTGTCTCTCTCGCTTGTGTATGTGCCTCGTATGTGTGTTTGTGTGCTTGAAACTGTGGGCAAGTGGGTGGTTCTTGCCTAAACAACCTAAATGCCATCTGATTCATGCTACAATATTACAAGACAACGATATTGTCTTCTTATTGGTCAAAAAATTTTTTTGCTGGTTTTAGGTATGCTTGTAGGCTTGGGCTTGGGCAAAGCCTTGGTCATACACACAGCCAAGCAGACGAAACGGTGTGGCCATCGTGCATTGGTCAGCAGCAATACGTGTGTGTGTGCGCAGCAAGTATCAATACTTTCTCTGTTATAGGGCTGGCCATAGTTGATGACGGCTATCATCGACATTAGTACTAGCGATTGATAGCCATAGTCAGGCCCCCAACAAGAACAAGCTAATAGCCAACAGCCAATAGGGTTGGCCCAACACACACACATCGATTTTGGCTTGATGATGATGATAACCCAAATTCATACGATGCAAACAAATCATTTTGGATGTTGCCATAATATCCTCTCTCTTGTAATCCGTACTTGAAATGAATGTCGGGATTGTTTTTATCATCATCATCAATGGTTGTATCTTCATCGTCTTATTTGGATGATGATTAAGATGATGATGATGATGATGATTGGTACACACATATGGTTTTAGCCGGAACGGAAGAGACATACCCGACTGGATAAACCGACTGGATTGTGTGCTGGTGTGTGTGTTTGTTGGTGATTATCATCATCATCATCTTCATTATTATTTTTATTGGTCGCACAATTTTTGGGCGTAATATCAAGGCGCCATGGCCTGTGTGATATGCCCCATCTAACTAGGGTAGAGCTAGCTAGACTAGTGAGTTATATGGATCGGAATTGGATTGGTGTTATTGTGTTGTGTTGCTGTTGTGTATTATTATTACTATTATTATTGTTATTAGTTTTTCTTTTGTCGCAATCGGGCGCCATACTCTGGTGCCGTACTGGTCGTCGTCGTCGTTTCGTTCGTTGCGGGAATATACCAGTGTGTGTGTGTGCGAGTGGTACACTGAGAAAGTACTGGTCGTCGTCGTCGTAGTCCTCGTCGTAGTCTTGCTTGCTTTTCATCATCTCATTCGATGTAACCGAACCTTGGATTGGTTGAATGGAATGGAATGGTAAGACATGAGCGCGCACAAAATCTATCTCCTAAAGCCAGAAACCTAAAATAAAATCCCAAACTCCACAGAAACAGAGTGAGCGAGAGAGCTTAGAGGAAGGTTGTGTGCTGGTGGTGGCTCTCAATTTCTGGTGGTATCCTCTCTCTCCTCGCTCTCGCTCGCTCCCTTGCCAAAGCCAACCTCAATACCTCGATATTGCGCCCAAACTACTATCTCTTCTTCTTCTTCTTCTTGTTTTCCCTTTCACAGCACAATATATATCCTAAAAATTGGGAGCCATATCCTTATTGTGTGTGGGATAGGTTGGTGGTGTATATGCTTGCTTGCTTGCCAGGGCTATGCTGCAATACTCGTACTACTACTCGTGTGGTTTATCCAAAAAACAAAAATTTTTGTTTTCATCTTCTTCTTCTTCGTCTTCCTCGTCTTCTTCTTCGGCTCCAAGAATGAGAATGAGAAGAAAATTTCTTCTTTGCTTCTCAACACCCATCAAAAACATCTAGAAGATCTAGGATTGTTATTACATTGTGTTCTTTTTTTTTCGGGCTCCTTCTCTCTGTCTCTCTCGCTGGTGTTCGGCGTGTGCCCGTGTGTCTGTGGCTGGTTGTGGCACCACCATAACACCGCCGCCATACCCCAGGTGCATATCTTTGGTGTTTTTGTTGTTGTTTTCGTTTTTTGTTTTTCGTTTTCGGTTTTCGGTTTTCGTTTTTCGGGTTTTCGGTCATATTTTCACGGTTCATTCTGTCTACACACACGGTTTCCATAGACTGAATGTGTGAGCGTGTGTGTATTCTGTTCTGTTCTTCGTATGGCAACATAGTTGCACACACTATGTTGTAGCCTACCGGAATATTCTCTTAGCTCTGAACATCTTCGAAAAAAATTTTCCAGTGTGTTGTTGTTGCTCCTGTTTTCGGATTCGTTTTCGAGTTTTCAAAAATTTCAATCACACACAACCAAGAATCCCACATCACACACAGACACACACACGCACGCACACCGAGAGACGGTCATCCACACCGGACACCGGATGGGCATGATGATGAAAAATCCATTCATTTCATCATTATCATCATTGTTATTACCGTTCTAAAGGCGGATTCGTCTTCTATTGTTTTGTTCAATCTCTCTCTATCACTCCCACTTCCACTCCCACATCGGAAGCTACCGTGTTTATTGTTATTGTTATTATTATTATTATTACATTACATTTATCCACTCGGTGAATATGATTTGTAGGTCTGGTTGAAATGAAAATCTTTGAAAATAAATTTATTCAACACACACACACACACACACCGACAACCACACGAACGCACTTGTACCAAATACCATCAACACACACAGGGCATAAAATGCCAAAAAGTTAATTCCACTACCACTTTTGTCTAACTGTTTTTGTTCTTTATTTCTGACACACCCACACGCCCACCTACCAACAATAGACACACCCACAATTACACACGAAAACCCTTAGATGATGATGGATTCTTCTTCTTCGTCGTTCTTCATCTTCTGCTTCTTCTTCTTCATTATCGTTGTTGTTGATGATGTTTGTTTTTCGTCGGGAAACCCAACGGGAGCGCCAAATCAAAAAAAAAAGAAAAACTTAAAGAAGAAATCAATTGCACCATCCTTTAGTTTTTGTTATCCTTGTTGTTATTGTTGTTGTTGTTGAAACCATTCGAATGTCAAGGTGATCAACACACCCCTCCCACCCCCCTCTATTTCCCATCACCATCAACCAGAATGATTCGAAAAGTAGTGGGATAAAACAAAACAAAACGAAAACAAAACGGAAAAAATTTATTATTACTTCGACCTTGTTATGAAACAATATTGATGATCTTTTTGTCGTGGCGTGAATGTCGGTTTGTGGTGCGTGGTGTGTCTTCGTGTGTGTGATTATTTGCAACAACAAAAATAGCTCTTCACTTCACTCTTCACTCTTCTCTCTTCGTTCGTCGTCGTTTATATTCAAATTTGAAATCACCATCTTCATCATCATCATCAATTTTATAGTCCAAAAACCTTGTGTACCTCGTTTGGTGTGGTTAATTATCATGAACCACCACACCATCATCAACGTTTGAAAGCAGAGAAAAATGAATGAACGATTTGAATGCTTGAAGACGACATTCAAGACGACTAACCAACCAACCGCACATCGTCGACCAATCATTATGTGGTATTCCATCATCATCAATTACAATAATCATCATCATCATTCGTGGTCACCGATCAAGGTTTACTGATCAATTTGAATAACATTGATTTTTTTGTATGGTTGTAATTTGCATCGGTGTGTTTACCACGAAAACAAAACAAAACAAACAACAACAACAAATCCGACACCACCACCAACAACGACCACGATTTCATTCGACAAATTATCATCATCGGATGTGATGGGCACCGATGATGTAATGGATGATATGGCTATCCACCACCACCACCAACACCATCAACATGATGAAGATGATGAAAACATGAAATCAACCAACAATGGACAACAACAACAACAACAGGAATGTGAACGATTGAAGCCGGCTAATGGTGAACATCCTAATGTTTATGGTGCTGCACAAGCGGCTGCTGCGGCCGCATCCCAAAACGGTAACGGAAACCTTGAGAATGGTATCAATGATAATGGAAAACAACAACAACAATCGTTGGTCAATAACAATAAGCAACAATACCAACACCACCAACAGCAACAGCAACAGCAACAGAATTTCAAACGCCATTCATTAACATTACGTAGAGGTGATACGGATTTGAGCATCGATCATGGCGGTATACAACGTTTTCTGCCAACATTCATGCATTTTGCATTCCTTGATCGTGAAGCAGAACAATTATATCAAGAATATTATTCCAATGAGAAACGTAATGATTTTAAAGCATTGATCATCATTGTGATATTTGTTAATTTTGTTCTGTTGAGCCTTCATCTATTATCATCCACCAACATAACCAACAACAACTACAACACTGGTCATGCGGATGGCCACCAAATGGTGCTATCACATCAACAAATAGCCATACTATTCAGTTGCCTATTATTATCATTATTCTTGTTCATATTGTGTTTAAGACGTAGCCGTGATGCATTATCCTCACGGCTATGGTCATTGATACCGTTCGCATTATGGTTGGTGATGTTGGTGCAAATTATCTGTGATCTTTGGGTGTTCATGGCAAGACCACCAGAACCATCCGGTTCAATAAGTTGGCTATTGCTTTATTCCTATGCTACTTATGTTATATTTCCTCTGAGATTTCGTATTTGTTGTGCGCTCAGCATTCTGATGTCCGTTGTGCATACCATTTTGATATTATCGTTTTCCACATCCACCTACATGTTCCCGAATCAGGTAAATAGTCTCAGTTTGAAAGTTTCAGTTGTCATTTGTTTGAAAACACCAAAAAAAAAGTGCTAAAAACCTTAAATTTCCAAAAAAAAACCCTAAAAATAGATCATCGCCAATTTCATACTGATTGTAAGCGTGAACCTTCTCAGCACAATGTCGTTCTTTTTCTATGAACGCCAACAACGTCGAGCATTTTTGGAGACCCGACAAAGTCTTGAAACCAAACTGATTCTTGAAGAGGAATCACAAGAACAAGTAAGTGTCGCTTTGAACAACAATGTTTGCTTTACATTCTTCACAACATTTTCCCAACAAATCAGAAAGATAAAGAGAAAATCTATTCTTAGCTCGCCTCGCCCAACACAAAATCAAGCCACGCCTTTTGGGCGTTTCCATGTCCCCCACCCCCTCTGAACAGTTCATGTCCAAAAATCCTAATTCTCTATTTCCATCTTAATCCATGTAATTAACTACAACAATCCAGGACATACACACCGTATACACTGGAACCGGAATTATCCGATATAAGCACTGGACGAGCGCAAATCTCAGTGCATCATTATTATTATATAATGTACGCCATACAATACACGATACAATGCACACACACACGTATTACATAAGAAACCGTAGCTTGATGGACACAGCCCGGTGGTGGGTTGGGCCTAGCTGCTGCTTGTCCACAAGCCAGACCAGCCAACGTAGAGAGAAAGACTAAGTGTGAGAGAGAAGTACTGTCCCACAAACAAATGCCTGCCTGCCCACCATGCCTGTCTTGGCCTCTCTCTGTGTCTGTGTGTGTGTCTTATAGTAACATTATTATTAAGGCTATCAAGGCCTATCGTATGACAGCTTGACTTGTCGTAAAACAAATCATGGGCGGAGCCTAAAATTTAAATGGCCAATGATAGTGTGTGCATTGCTCTGTCTGTCTGTGTGTTCTATGTGTCTGCCTGCCTGCCTGCCTGGCTGTGTGTCTGCGTGTGACACACAGTGTGTTCATCTGTATGTCCTGCCTCCTCCCTAATACTTGCTTGATTGGTTTTTTTGGGTGGGCCCACCAGGAACGCCCCGAACAATATAGGTCAGTAATGGGGATGTGGGATAAACCAAGTGCAAGAATAATAAGAATTCTGCTGCTGTGACATTTTTTTTTCTGGAATCATTGCGTTTGTCCCCCAATAGCTATAGCTCTCTCTAGGTTCCATTAATTATGATTATGGAACACACAAAAATCTCAATTATAGTTTTCAATATCATAATTATTATTACGATTATTATTGTTATTCATTATAATGTTGGCTGAAGGCCGTCGTCTTAGTCGTAGTCGTTCCTGGAACGTTCCTGGAACCACTGGATTCTTGGTTTTCTCTCTTATTTATGATTCTTCTTCGTCGTTCTTTTTCTAGGAACGTTTATTGTTATCCGTATTACCAAAACATGTTGCAGCAGAGATACGTCAAGATCTTGGTGCAGTGGTGGAAGGACAATTCCATAAAATTTATATGAGGTTAGCGGTTTTTGTGATTTCGGTGCTTCGAGATTTCCCCGCCCCTAATTTTTTTTTCGTCGACTAATCATGTTTTCTCTCTGTCTCTCCCTGTCTCTGTCCACGCCCACCACCACCCACCATATATAGACGCCACGAAAATGTAAGGTAAGTGACCATAGTCCATCTACTGGACTTGCTGGGAGGATAAAGCGATCAAACAAGCAAGCAAGCTGTGCTGTGCTGTGATTGGCTACAACAAATCAAACACTATGAAGGTTATAATAGTCGTTCTTCTATTTCTTCTTCTTCCTCTCGTCGTCCACTTCCTTTGTTCCATGATCCTTATTGTTATTCGTATTCTGGTTGGATTCTTCTTCTTCTTCTTCGTTCGTTTGGTTTGGAACCACCGCCCCCCACTCTCTACGCCCATTCGGTGAAACTCGCATCTCGTGTGTGTGTCAGCATTTTATTTGCTGACATAGTCGGCTTCACTGCCATTTCATCAACATGTTCAGCACCGGAATTGGTTAAAACTTTAAATGAATTGTTTGCTCGTTTTGATAAACTATCGGATGTAAGTAGGATGTGATGTGATGTGATTCCCGGTTTTTATTTTGGCCCCTTGTCCCTTGTGCCATTTATTATTGATCATAATCATCATTATCATTTTGCCGGATAGAAATTTATATCCATGTGGCCCATGTGTGGCCAATCGGGATCATGGATATTTCATTTTGGAAATAATAATAACCTTTTTTTATATCTTTATCATTTCTCTTCCATTTCTTCCACTTCTTCTTCTTCTTCTGCCACTCCCACAACCCCACCCCACCCCTCGCCCCCGAAAAAAACAGAAATATCATCAATTACGGATCAAAATTCTTGGTGATTGTTATTATTGTATCAGTGGTGCTCCTGAAGAACGTCCCGATCATGCCGTATTATGTGTCCACATGGGATTGTCCATGGTGGAGGCCATCAAGTAAGTGGATTTATTTTGTTTTTGGATTTTTTCGGCTCAGTTCGGAGGAGCTCCATTAGAAGAGTATTCCATTTAAAGTGTGTAGGCCTACAGCTTATCCACAGCCAATCCTGATCATGATCATAATTGATATTAATGAGTGGGTGTGTGCGTGTGTGATTTGAAAACTAATCTAGAAACTAGCTAGTAATAAGAAGAAGCAGAATTAAGCAGTAATATCTTCCGCCGCCGCCCACACCCACACACCCACACACCCACACGGGCAATACACACACTAGCCGGCCCATATAGATCGAGAGAGACGAAATAGAACTTAATATCATTCCAGGAATCTTAGTACCACTTTGTGTGGCCAATCTTGGCCATTCTATAATTGAAACTTTTTGTTCAACATCAAAAAATAAGAAAATAAGAAAATAAGCAGCTTCAGCAGCACACCACTTTGTGGTTGTTGGTTTTTTTAATGGGTGTGTTTGGACCAAAAACCAAGGGGACCAAAGGGACCCCCCGACCGACCAAACGAGAGAGAAAACACACCCACACACACCCACGCCCACATTAATATTGATGCTAATTGAAAGAAAGCAAGCAAGCAAAAAACATTAACGTTTTCTAGGTAGAAAATATTTTGGGAAGCAGAAGTAGGAGGAGGCTGTTTTTTTTGTGTTCGGTGTTCGGCCGCATCCCGGCTCGGATCTCGGCTCGACTCGACTTCTGCTTCGATAAACATCAAGTAAACTTTTGAAGATGGTTCTTGTTGTTCGTCGTTTGTTGTTTTTCGTTGTGTGGTGTATACTTTTTATATTATCCACATCTCGCAAAGAATCAATAATGAATAAACATGGACCGAGAGATCTACCTCTCTCGCTCTCTCACTCCCATCCTCTTTTGTTTGTCTAGTTTGTCGCAAAACTTTTCCATCGATCTTTTGTGCCCGTCTTGGGCGTTAATTTTTGATGGGTGTGTGCATGTGGGTGTGTATGTGGGTATGGGTGTACCACCATCTGTCCCAACTTTATTATCATCATTATTATCGTTATTAGCGTTATTATCGTTATTATTATTCAACCCATTAACCGAATTCCATTTTCTCCTTGCATTTTGGCCACCACCACCACCACCATTCGGAATGGTTATGCCTTCGATCGTCGTGGTAGATCGGTTCGTGAACAAACCAAATCAACGGTGGACATGCGAGTAGGTATGCGACAAACACACACCCACACACACAAATTTTGTGTGTGTGATCATAATTGATCACCACCCGGGGGAAACTTTGATTACAAAACTTTTGCTTCTCGTTTTTTTTTGTGTTGCTCTTGTCACCCGAAACCACAGGAATCCATACCGGAAGCGTATTGGCCGGTGTTCTAGGTCAAAGACAATGGCAATTTGATGTTTATAGTCGTGATGTTGAGCTGGCTAACAAGATGGAAAGCGCCGGATT
>JAOZJS010000696.1:0-22448 GCA_025882695.1 Amerodectes protonotaria
GATACCCTACCTGTTGCTGGTTCAATGACTTGATTGGTTAAAAATCATCGAAAAAAGAGAGAGGTAGAGAGAGAGAGAGAGAGAGAGAGAGAGAGAGAGAGAGAGAGAGAGAGAGAGAGAGAGAGAGAGAGAGAGAGAGGGAGACGGAAATTGATTCGTCACTTTTGTTCATGTCGGATATGATTATAATGATAATATGGCACGGCATTTGTTTGTATGTTCCTTGTGTGTGATTTGTGCTTGAAAACAAACGCCGAAAAATAATACAAAAAGCCCGAAAACAACAAGGAAACACAATCGAATAATAATAATGAAAACAAAGTGAAACAGAGAAACAAAGAGAGATAGAGAGAGGAGAGAGGAAGAAAGCGAAAAAACCTCAATCATTCTTCAATCATTTCGGGCTGTTTTCCTTTCTTTTTCGCATGTTTGTCCGTTTTGGTTTGTCTGTTTGTTTTTTATTTCCATCTTTGTTGTTGTTTTTCTACTGCTTCTGGATCTTGAAAAGTCATTGCATATTTCCAATCCTCAATCTATGGTGGTTGCATAATGTACAACCATACAACAATCATACCATAGAGGTTCCATCACCAATGTGTGGATGATATTCGGAATGATAATGATGATGATTTCCGAGATTCTCCATGCTATGGCGCAGGAATTATACACAAGAGTTATGTCACACAAAATCTACCGTCTCACCAACCGGTTGGAAGGGTCAAAGGGTCCAGTTCTCCAATAGGTTCCTATGACCAATGAAAAGTGAAAAGCCTTTTGAGAGCCAACCCTCAATGATAGTGGGCGTGTTGTGGGAGGAGAGGGAGGGTCAAAGCAAATTTTTTTTTAAATAAAATAATCTGAAAGTTGGCTATAAATAATTCACACATGCACGCCATACAACTATGTGCTTTGGGCGCTAAGAAAAATGAAACCGATCAGAAATTGCCTTGGTTTTCTTGGCAATTATTTCTAGCGTGTGTTTTTTTTTTGCATTCGTTCATTGCTTTTTGGCGTATGTGCGTATTGTTGATTCTTATTTCGGCATTGTTGCCATCCATTGTTTGCGCATATGTTTGGGAGGAGCACACAAGCACACATGCATATTTGCACACAAAAAACGCTCACTTTGTGAAAGTTTTATTGAATTAAATTTTTTGAAAGCGGTTTCAATAATGGTCAATACCATTATTTTTCTTTTGCCGAACACAAACCAAACCAAACCCGATCTGGCTAACACACACACACAAACACACACACACAACAGCGGCAAGAAACGATGAAAGTATTCAAAAATTAGTTTCACTTTCTCTGCCCGAGAGTGGCTGGCCTGATCAAACAAAGTTCCAAATCAAACCAGAAACAAAATTTGTTCGAGGTTTTCGCATACCGGTATGAAGCCGGCAGTTGAAAGATGCTCGCTTAGGCTGTCTATTTGTCCAATCTCAATCTTCAATCATCATCATCATCATCATCATCTCCAACATCCGTTAACCTGGCCGATCCTTTTCGGCACCTTTCCCGGCACGAAAGACGAAAGTCTTTTGTGCATTGAAATATACCACCATTTATCATAATATATCCCCCCTTAGGCTAGGCGTCAAGAGTGGTTGGAGTATAGTGTGGTATGGTGAATGGTGCAGTGTACAAACTCGTGCACCATCATCATGGCCGTCATCATTTAGCGCTATTTCTTTCTTTGCATCACCATTTCCATTATGATTCAGACAATTTTTTTTTCGATCGAAATTAAGAATGTTTGTGTGCGTGCGTGCAAATGTGCGAATGTGATTGGACGAAATAAAATTTTCCTTTCTTTTTTTTTCTATGTGAATTGTCTTCCTCTTTTTTGGCTTTGCTTTGTATAGTGGTTCGTTTTGGCACGCGCAAAGCGATTGGTTTTTGTTTGCTTGGTTATACCAAGCTTGGCAAAGCTTTGCATTTTGCCATTTTTGAACGTGACTGTTCTCCACTATAACAATGCTAAATCCATCGAATCAACAGGTTGAGGCGGTGCTTTGAAAAAGCTGGCAATACCAAAATGGAAATAGCAGTAGTAGTAGGCAGAAACGGTAGAAGAAAAAACGCCCGTAATTGAATATTTGAATATTCAATCAATCAAATCATTCGAAAATTTATTTTATTACATTGAAAAACTAATATTTAGAAGGATTAGATTGCCGGGCATTATTGAACATCATAGCGAGGACATTCATATCTATTGGCGGGGATTCTGGCCTACCCCGGAGCTCTGCTAATTATTCTTGATGATTCTTGGATGCCAAAAATACCATTTCCTTTGTTATTTCTCTACACTAGCTCTTCCTAGAACATTTTGTGGTCTAATCATCATAAACATAATGGCCACCAATTATACATGGAATCGTAATGGTTCTGGTTGATGCTCTAAAGACACACAATCTATCCAATCACTAGAATCAATTGAAAATTCATTGGTGTGCTTATGCGCGTGTTGTGCTTATTGTGCTTGTTGCGTGTGTCTCTTTGCATTTGTCGTTTTATTCCATTCCATTATATTATTATTATTGTTATTATTAAAGCCATTTAGCCTAATTTCTCTTTCGTTTTTGTTTCCCAGAATGTGTCCATCAAACAACAACGCAGACCACGACGACGAAGACGACTACCAAGATGATGATGATGATGATGATGATGATGATGATGATGAACCACACAGCGAAACAAGACCTTTTTCTTGATCATTATTATACTTGATTTTATTTTAGTTAGCAAAGCAATGAATTCGTTCGGTTTTTGGCTTGTTGTGTGCCCTTTTTTTGTGGATGGATGAACTGGCTGTACTTGGCTTGGTTGTTTGCCCCTGTTTGTTCGTTTTCTTTCCATGGTACAAACACACACACACACATACACACGCTACACACACATTTACAGAACATTAAATCTTTTCGTTTCGTTTGTTTAAAGATTTGGCTTGGCTTGGCTTGGCTTTGGCAACTGGCAACCAAGCACATCATCGTTTTTTTGTACTTGTTGCTGTCGTTGTTGCCGTTGTTGTTGTTGTTGTCTTGTCACAACAGGTAACAAGAAGCAGAAGAAGATGATGATGATGATGATGAAAAAGAAACTTGCCTAGAGAATATTATTACATGGAGACCAAAGCACAAAATTACACTAGCTAGCTTGCTATGGGGGGAAAAGAGAGAGAGAGATCTCACATTTTACATAGCTCTAACAAGTGGAGTTTCTTAGTGGAAAAACTTTCTTATTTTTTGGCCCAACAGAGAGAGAGAGAGAGAGAGAGAAACTGGACATACTGCATACAGTGATCCAAGTATTAAGAATTCAGATTTCTTTGGTGATATGTGCGTGTGTGTGTGTGTGATTCACCAAGCTAGCTAGTTTCAAGCAACGGTAAATATACAAAATTGAAAAAGAGAAAGGCTTACCACACACACACGCACTTACAAACGGATGGATGAAGCAGCATATCGTAACAGCAGGTATCAAGGTAGAAAAGAGAAAAGTCAAAGGAGATAGGATGAGAGAGAGAGACAGAAAAAAATATCAGGGGGAAGCAATTTTGAAGAAGGGGGCTGGTAAAGGTGCTTTTTGATATAAAAAAAAGGTTTTCATTTGGAAACGATCCTCATTTTGAATGAATCTACAAAACCTGAATACACACACACACACTCGCATATATTCAGCTAGACATAGACATACTCAAACCAAGCCAATCAAACTGAACAATCGACTGAACACAGTACACATAGCATACATAGCACACACATATACGGACACACCTGTTGCATTGTGAAAAGTGTGTGTATGTGTGTGTGTGTGTGTGTGGTAATAATAATAATAATAATAATAACAATAATAATTCGGCAAGACACACACGAAGAAGAAAAAGAAGAAGAAGAAGAAGACGAAGATAATGTTGATGCGCTTGAAGAGAAACACAGCAACGAAGAAGACGAAGACGACGGCGGCGAAAAAACGAATTGTTCTACAGTGTTTCTGTAGTGTAATGTGTGAGTGAGTGTGTGCATCAAGCAGAAATTTTCATTTCTTTGTTAGCAAAAATCATCCAGGTAAAAAGAGAGAGAGAGAGATAGATAGATAGAGATAGAGAGAAAATAAAGCCAATGTGTTCCATTGACCTGGGCAACAACAACAACGAGAAGAAGAAGAAGAGCTTCGTTTCAGAACTGGAGTGTCCTGTCTCCTGTCCTGTTGTCTTGATATGGTCTGTGTCAGTCAGTCAGTCAGTCAATCAGTTAGTTAGTCGGTTCATGTCCAGGTAGAATTTTTTGTGTGTAAAGTTATTGAGGTCCAGTTTTGTTGTTCCAGTTTTTGGTGTGTGGTTTCTGTCTGTCGGTTTGTCTGTTTTTGAAACATTTGGCGCGCTGTGGTTAACCTGTGGTTGTTCTGCAATTTGTTCTTTTCCGGGATATTCTTCCACCAAAAAAAAAATCATCTGTGATGTGTATTGTGACCAATGTTTTTCAATTTGCTTATTCTTGTTCCAGAAGAGTTTGATCGTCCAACATAAACACTTTTGAAACTATTTTGAAACTGTTTTCAATCTTTGATTATAATCCAGGTAAGTTTCAGTTTCGTTTTGCGCTTAAAACAAAAAAGACACCTATTTCTACCCTTTTTGTGGACTTTACTAACGGATGCGGACAAGCTTGAATATACGGATGTGCTAGTGTAACATTTTCATTTTATTTCATTTAAACATTCGGTGTCATTGATTCGGTGGTTGGCACCTCTCAAATCAACAACACCGAATGTGATCCATAAAAATCCAACAGAAAAATAAATCAGAAATAAATGAAATAAAGCCTGCACACGCCAACACTATATATGTTTGCTGCATATCGTTCTATTTTAACCTTGTAGGATTTTTTCCTTTTAAATCCTTACGAAAAAGATGATTGATCCAAAAATGAAAGCATTTGGATCGATCCAAAGCATTTGCGTGCATGCTATGTTTGTTCTGACCTGTTCTGATCGACTAAGTTTTTAAAATTTCTAATTTATTTATAAATTTTTCTTATTTCGGAAGATTCTTTGATTTCAACCAAACGTTAATCTTCTTCATCAATCATCAATCAAGGAAACTTTTCTTCGAGGAACTAATAAAAAAAAATTAATAAAGTAAAAATAGCAACCAAAGCTTGTCTTCTTCAACCATTGGCCAGTGAAATATCATAAAATTTTACAAAGAAAAAAGAATCGCATTTCACGCTGGCAGTAACAGTGGATACCGCCCCTGCTGAACAGCAAAGGAAAAAGCTTCCACCACCAACCCCGCCACCACCACCGTTGTCCACCAACATTATTGTAGTTGGCGCCGAAGAAGAAACAACGCCTGCAATCAACGTCACACCTCCTTATATAACCGTCATCAGCAATAATAATAATAATAATATTGGTGATAATAATCAACAAAATCATCAACATCACCACAATCAACCAAGACCAAACGAGAAGAAGGAAAAAATTGCGAAAAAAATAATTAAAAATAATAATAATAATAATAATCACAATAAAAATATTAAAACCGTGGCTACTGAAACAACACCAACCGTGGCTGAATTAAAACAAGCCGAAGCGGAAGGCCATCTGCATCCACACCATCCACCAACACATCATGGATTGGTAGCTACACCAATCTTTGTTACCGGTGGTGGTAAAGTGGTGGGCAATGGCGCGGACGGTATCGGCGATGATCAAGGAGACAGTGCTTTGAAAGCGGATCTCAAACAATTGTTGCAGAAGCTTATTCAGTAAGTTATCTTTTCTTTTTTTTTTGGTTTTTTTTGTGGTATATCTTCTCCTGTATTATAACCGAAAGCAAAAAAGCGATACCAGAAAATCCTATTAATGCTATGCTGTCCCGTTGTATCCTGTGTCCTCTCCTCTCCTATCACCAATCATATCGTTGTGTAATTTAAAATATCTTTCAATGGTCAACCATGTGTGGTGGTGTTGGTGTCCAAATGCATGATTGGACTAGCCATAAAACTGGTGTTGTCCATTGTCCACCGTATTTTTTTTTGTTCGTTGTGTCCAGGATTCAATTGTGTTATTATCATCATAAAACACCACCATTATACGCACACACACACACCAAGACACTCGATACGCGTCCGTTAATATAATTATCATCATCATCATTTTTGTAAGATTGCGGATATTTTTGATTCCGACACCACCGTAATACACCTGTGTGCGACTCCTCTACCTATTGTTATGTCTGTCTCTCTCTCTTTTTTTGTTCTGTCTGGTTTTTCTGCTCTTTCTCTTTCTCTTTCGCTCCTTCTTTCCGTTTCTCTATGAACAGCTTGCGCAAAGGTGACTTTTCCATAACATGGTTGCTCGTTCTGGTGACCTAGATTCGTTTCTGGTTTCAAGCACCGAAATGTGATTGATTGAAGGGAGAGAGAGAGAGAGAGAAACACAGCAAAATAATTTCATGGAAAAAAAGAGAGACCAACAACAGTCAACATAGGCGCGCTCGTTTTGGTTGATTGTCGTACTGTTGCGCAAGCTTAGGCCAAACGTTTATTTGATTTGACAATTGTACTTGTTGTAGTTGTAGTTGTTATCGTTGACCATAAAAGCGCACAGCCCAAATAGGCAGTGGCTGATATCAACCAGCCACCAATAGCAGACCAGAACAAAATGAGACAATCAATGGTCAACCAACCAAAACACACACACACACACACGCCTATCATTGATAAAAACATAGAAAAAAGGGGAAGGGAAAAGGGACCTGACATTTCGCTTCGTCTCATTGTACACATGCAAGGGAAGCGCACGCTTGTACATTGTGCCTGGTGGCTCCTCCAGTTGGCTTCAAATTTTCAAAAATGATTCAATCAAATTAGATGATTCAAGACATGAATATTGATGATTTCATTCAGGTCTCACTGTTGGCTTTATGGCGTGAGGTGGTTATGGATATTATTAATTACATAATTAAACACCGGTAATATAGGATATTGTTCATGTTCTGTGCGTGCCACACTGAAGTTGGAAGTTGTTTTTGCTGTAATTTGACTGGATTTGTATCAAATTACAAAACATAAAATAAGAGAAAAGAAAATAAGCATTGTGGCCCGGATTTGATGTGGAAAGCTTTCGAGAATTGAAAAAAAAAACAAAAGAGAGAAACGGATCAATTTCCTGATCTTGCTTGCTTGCT
This sequence comes from Amerodectes protonotaria, assembly GCA_025882695.1. NCBI lineage: Eukaryota > Metazoa > Arthropoda > Arachnida > Sarcoptiformes > Proctophyllodidae > Amerodectes > Amerodectes protonotaria. The sequence continues at coordinate 7,199 of JAOZJS010000696.1, forward strand.
TGCGCGTGCTTTGGCATGGTGGTTGAATAAGAGAAATTAGCTGACCGAAAACTTGTAGCAAAACCGGACCAACAGAAAACACTTGGAAGAAAAAGCATTTGAAACGACTATGGAAAGTGTGTCTTTAATGTCAATTAAATCAATCAATAATGCATCAAGAAAGATCAATCAAATCAATCCTTTTCATGCTGATCATCTATTTAACCCATTGTATTGGCGGTGATAATCGATTGATCGATTTGAAAAGAGCTCGTCAAGAAAATTGCCTTGTCTGAATCAATTTGAAATCAAGCTCAGAAGAAAGGTTCGAGGAAAAATTCAAAATTAAATTACTGAGAGAAACTTAAATCCAGACTAGCTAGCTTGTGCAAGTCTAACAAGAATCATTTAATTGATCGGTTTTCCTTGAACGGTTTTTTCTTAATTGTTAAAAAAGTTCAAAAATCTCCAACGACATTGGCACAAGTTTTGGTTGGTTAGCCTCTAAAACTATCAAATAGAATAGTACCAAAATTTTCTGCTCAAAAGATCAAATGTTGATGATCAATGCACTTTGGCTTTGCTTTGGTTATTGCTATTTTCTTGCCGACTAACCGATTAACAATAATGTTCAGGGTAGACTTTGGTCGATGACCAATGCTAAACAATGTCGTCCACTGAACTGCCATTTGCCACAATTTGGATGAGGGAAAATTCTAAATTTATCAGGTCACCACCATTGTGTTTTTGGACCAATGGCCCAACCGTTGGAAAAATGTCGGGGAACTCGCCCAATTTTTTTCGATGTTTGCTTTTCGGTCATATTTTTATCGGTTGTTAAATGGTGGTTGTTATGGGGAAATCATCGAAAGACAAACATAATTCTGACCAAAACCAGAATCGACCAGTTCGCATAGTAACAGAAACCGACCGTGGTTCAGTTCTATGCGTTTCAGATTCTTATCGTTCAGGTTCTAACTTCTCTTCAGACCTCAAAAGTCTGGGCCAAAGAAGAAAGAATAATTACCAGTATAAAAGCTCCGTGTTCTCGATTCTAAGGAGTCGCCATTATAATTTGACTAGTGCGGAGATTCTCTTTTCCAAGCTACGTGTTACATTAACAACACTTTGACCAATCATGATAATTGTCTCTAACATCGCCAATGGCAGCGAACATGTTCCATCCTATGAAGATGATGATGTTCATGATGAAACATTCATTAAATTGACCGGATCCAAGCCGCGGGAAAATCATCCCGAATACGATAGTGATTTTGGCCATCCTACAACCGTGATGATGATGATGATGATGATGATGGGAAGTGAAACAAAACAATTGAAAAATGAAAATGACAACGACTTGATTACTATGGAAAACAGTCAAGCAAACCACCAACAACGGATCATGATGGCATCGGTAGCATCGGCGGTGCAGAAAAGGAAATCTGAAGAAGAAGAAGAAGAAAAAAAAAGAAATGGTAATTTCATAATGAAATTTGAGGCCAACGGAGAAAACAATTCAATGTTCCGACAACGACACGACGAACCTGATGATGATGATCATGATGATGACCATTACAACTTTGACAACGGTAAATCACCGACAACAGCAAATGAAGCCGAAAAGATTGAAACGAACGAAATCACGGACTGTTACGGGAAAGCTAATCCACCGTATTGCTTGGATGATTGTCTACTTTTTTTACATCGATCACGGAAAATGTTCACCAAATGTTCAACAAATATTTATGAATGGTCTATGGGATTGTGGTTGATAATGGTGATGTTTTTGGCTGCACACAACCACGACAACAACGATACCAGGTCATCAACTGCCACAAAAACCGTTTCGGATCATCGCATTCATCATCATCATCATTGTAATAATGATAATGATGATCGTTCCAAGACGGCTACAATGGCCAACGAGCACAATGTTGTTATGGTTGTTGTTGATGATGATAATAGGAAGAAAAAGTTGATGATGATGCCGTCAATGATGATTGAGACGATGAAGAAGAAAATTCTCAAAAAGATGAAACATTATGGACCACAAAAGCTGAATTTTGATGATGATATTGAGACCAGTCGGACCAATGACAATAATTATCCAAAAGAGTATCCAATGTAATAATAACAATACAAACCACCACCATAATAATGGCAATCCAGCACACAATATCCGATTCGTTTGTCTTTGTCTCTCTCTCCCTCTTTCTCTTCATCTCTTTATCTCTTCCGTCCGTCTTTTCGCTTTCTTATTTCCCTCTCTATCTCCACCTTTCTCTCTCTCTCTCCATTTCTTGTTCGATTTCGGACAGCATAAACTGACCAGTGGAGCCGTGGAGCCGGACAAAGAGCCGGACTTTATAAGTTTGTTAATCATTGATGATTGAACTACACCACACGATACCCGCACACACAAGCACACGCACACACCATACACACAGACACACATCCGCACCAGCACAAGTCCATCTAGTACACCTGCACTTATTGGTCACTTTTTCATTTTGAAAATCTTGACCAGAATTGAAATTGATCCTCTTGTCATCTTATTGTTACCATTATAGAGCAAGTGAAACCATTTCGATGAGAACCATGAAGTTTTTAAGCTTGATCACCGTTCTGATTGTTCTTGGTGAGTGTCATTTCATTTGCCATTTATTATAATGATAATTTGATTGGTTTTTTGTTTGATATTAATCATCTTGTTTTGTTTCCGATTTGACCTAATATTACATCAGTGACCCTGTTCACTTTGGTCATCTCTCAATTGAACAAGGATGAAACGGTAAGCCCTCTGATCTTTGATTTGGATCGATTCCAAAACTGTTTCCTCCTGTAGAAACACGAATATGGTATAGCGTTCCCGTTGGAAGAGACCGAAACACGTTTGCAAATGGCATTACCATCGCAGCAACAATTGACCAAGACCTCGGAGAACACCAACAATGAACAGGCCACGACAACCACCGAAACTGTGGCCACATTTGGTTCAACATCCGATACTGTTGCTCAACAAACCCAACAATCCAATTTAAAAAATAAGCTGAATAAAGGAATCGAGCTACAGAAACAAAAGAATGATGATCTAATCATTGGTGGTGAACAACAATCTGGTAGCACATCGTCCATGTCCATGTCATCGACACAGAAGAATAATCCGGAATCATCTTCGGATGATGATGATAATGGTGATGATGATGATGATGTTGCTGGAAAAGATGCTAACGCCAATTCAACCAACAAACAAGATGAAAATTCTAATTCTAATCCAAAACTAATTTTCATCGAACGCTTGATGGATTTGAATTTCCAGCGTCCGCCACCACCATCACCATTCGTGGAAGTTCGAGATTTGTTTGAAGAATCCACCAAAAAAGATGATAATAATAAAACCAACAAGGATGAATCATCCAAAGATGAAACTCCTTGGAGGTGAGCCCAAAAAATAGAGAATCCATCCAGGTTTCAAACTAACATATTAACATATTTTTAAATTATTTTACTCCTGTAAAACAGCAATACTTTTGAGCAGATTCGTTCCAGATGGGAGAATCGTTTGCGCAAATTCACTTATCCATTGCAGAATACCTATTCGGTGGTTTTGCGCGCCTCCAACGTTGCGGATGGCTCCAATGATACCGGTGAACAGGAAAATAATAATCCAGATAACCTGTTGTCGGATATCAATGATAAATCAAACAGAATTGATCAATTAATTCAAGCCACCGCTACGAATGCGCAAGACGGCGACGATCAACAGCAGCAACCAGCGGTGATGGTAACGCCTAACGTCAAGTTTTTCTATCAACAACAGCAGACTGCTTTGCCCGTTAGCGGAGGAGGCGCAATGAACATTATAGGTTCACAATCATCGCCCAATCCACAAGCCAATCAACTGTTCAGAATGGCTGCTTTGTCTATGATGTCAAAACTGTTCTCTGCTATAAGATCTCAAGGTTTGTAGGCCTGCGCACAAACGCACAAAATTTAGATCTATATACTGGATTGATTTCGCTAACATATACAAATGTATTAGCAATGATTCCTTCGAAATTAGATCCAAGTGGTCATAAAATGACCAATGATTTGGAGAATCATGAACTGGATTTGGATAGCGATGATGATGATGATGAGATTGATCATGATGAACGTGCAATGGCTTCCGGTGCGATTCCATTGCCAATATTGGTTGGACAAAAATCAAGGAATGTTCCGGATCAGGATCCGGAAACGGAAACTGAAGCAATACGCACAACAACCATAATGTTTGGCCGCCCATCACCGATACAATATCCAATGATGGGTCCTAGGATTCCAACATCATTCTTACAGCCGCAACCACAGCAACCACAAACGTTGCCTAATCCTTTGGCAGCGATTTTGCAAGCGACCGCTGCAGCCGCTGCAAGGCAACAAAGTTATAGGCGTTTCGCTGAACAACAGCAACAACAGCTAGTACCACCACCATCTCCAGTATCGGAATCAGTTCCACACCCACAGAGATTGATTCTATTGATCACACATAGACCAACACCCACACCAATGGCGGCAACTGCCAATTTGGATCGTGATGAACCAATGATGTAAGCGGAGATTGTTAAGCGGATTAGTATTTGTTAAGTACAATTTTAACACATTTAAATCGCGCAGGTTCCATCAAAGCCAAGCACAACCCAGTTACGCTTATTATAGTCCATTGTCTCCACCATCATCGCCTATATTGTATCAGACCCAGCCTCCTCAACCTTCACCATCGGCCATGGCTCAATCTCAATCGCTGCCAGCCGTTTCATCCACACCGATGGTCCCTCCATCTATGCAGCAACAAGTGGTGGAAGTACCAGTTCCAGTCTATGTTCCAGTACGGGTTAGAGGACCTGTTCGTGGACCTTCACCTCCACAATCTATGCAACAACATCAACAACCGCCAACTGCCATCGAGCAAATAGCAGCAGCGGCTGCTGTCAAGCCAATCATTTCGCCAAGAGTTGTTGGACCAGCTAGTACTGGACCAATTGCCATCGTTTATGTCCATAATAATAATAACAATAACGATCAGGCACAACAACCGGATGAAAGAATGGTGGTCAATGAGAATGCTTACTCCCAGCAACAACCGCAAATGCCCACGCCGACCATTGCGATTGCTGCTGCTAATTCAGCTGCGGCTACCAACATGGAAGCTGCTGATCCTGAATCTTCAAGCAACCAAGCAGCTATTGTACGAATATTGTTTCGACCAAAATCTTCATCGATGTTGACCACAGCAGGTGAACCATCTGGTCTATCGTTTCATCGACGTTTGGAACAGGAATTCGCCTCGGAAGAAGACCAAAGCCAACAGAATGCAATGATGATGAGCAGCGGTGTCCAATATCCATATGATTCCCGGTTGCAACAATGGCGTGATTACCAACAATTACATCAGCAATCACATCAACCAATGGCTGCCATGACCCATGTTATATTGGCCACAACCGGAATCAGATCCAATGATGATGAAACATCAATGATGGAACAAGATGGTCCATCATCATCGATTGGATATCAACAGGCTTATCCTACTGGCGCTGCTGGACCAACAATCGAATCGCAATTCTATTTTTCCGATGCGGAACAACAGGCTCAACAATCCCAGCAGCCCACAGTGGTTGCGGCTGATGCTCAGCCATCCCAACAGGTGGTAGCTGCTTCGGCTGCTACGGTAGCGGATCCATCACAGCCTAATGATGAGATGAGCAATGGCCATCATCATGCATTCTTGATATTAGCCGATCCTAGTGATCCTAGTTTACCACAAAACACACAGATCGGTAATCCAAACCAAGATTAATAGATCGATTTTATTGTATTCATTGTTTCATCATTATATTCATTTATAAATACACAACAACCATGCAATACAGGATGAACACGATGATTTTGATTTTCCCTTGCCCCTTTTCTATTGTCTAGAATGATAATGATGATAATAACAACACAAAAAACGCCCACACACACAGACACACCTACACTTTATACACACCTTATACACAATTATATATTTTGAAAACAGAACACCAAATTTTTGCATTCTTCACAGAGAACAAAATAATTGAATCGTTTTTGTATTACGAATTCCAAACAATTGAAAATCGAGAAAAAAAATAGCAGGATTTTTTCTTATTTTAAAATTCAGGAAAAAACCCTTTTCATGAACCTTTTTTTCATAAAAAAAATAATACCAAGTATGTTTTTGCAAAAAAAAGATGCACTGCTTTCAGTTGATAGATTTGAAACGGTTTGGGGGGTTTTGGAAGGAGGAGCAGCGTTACGCTCCGGAGTACCGTAAAAGTCTGCAAAATACCGGAAAATTTTCAATATTGGTATCTCGGAATCAAAATTTTGCCATGTGAAAAAATAAAGGACATTGAACATTATAAATTAAATCGATTTTTTACTGTTTTTTTTTAAATTTAAATAATTTAAGATTTAAAATCTTTAACAAACATTTGAAAAATATGAAAATTTTAAAACAGATTTTTTAAAAAGCAACACTTTCAAATAGATTGATTGTAGTGACCGTTGATGGATGGAATCAAATGTTTCGAACACCAGACAGTCCATATGAATGCGACTAATTTTTCCATGGTTGTATGATAATATAGAACTGTTTGTAAGAATAATAGGTCCCAGATTATGGTCACTAGATTACTGGCCAACAATAACATTGTACAAATCCCGTATGTTAATCCACGTACAGGATTTTGGCGGTGGTGTTCAATTGGTGTCTGTAGTAAGAATTTATTTTTTGCTAATTTTGCCTTTGTCTTTTTCTTATTTTTTGTCTTGGATTGGTGCTGCTTATATTGGATATAATTTACATAATGGTTGTTGTTGATATCTCGGCCAATGTTGTTATTATTATTATCATCACAATACTCCTGGTTCGATTGGCCAAAATTTCCGTTTGTGAACCTTTTACTCTTTATTTTAGCCTTCTTCTTTTTCCGGGCTATATTGATTGGCTGGGGTCTTAGAACGAAAAGCAACATTTCCTTCAAATATTCCTTTTCTTCCAACAAAAACAACTGCGACAATATCAACACGTGTACATGGCCACTGATGTCGATTCCTTGTTGGCAATCAATATGATCAAGTCCTTGTTCCATGGATTTTTCGTCATTTACATTATCATTTGCCGGGTTTTGGTTATGATCATGACCACCACAGCCAGTAATGGTGGTTAGCCAAAGAAAATTATCGTAAAATTCTTGTGTCAAAAACCAGATCAATATGAACGAGATGAATCTTGTGCATTTGTTGCGTAGACAATTTTCTAGACAATACTCGCTGACCATCGGAAGTAATGATTTAGATTTTGGACTTTTTTTAGGCTTTCCAGAATAGATTGCTTGCTGTTGCTGTTTACCGATCATTACCATGATTATACATGTTGATAATGTAAGCCAAACATGCAGCAAAAAATTGATGAATGGCCAACCAGTTTTGACAAATAGTTCATGAACCGGATTAGGATTTACATACTGAAATGGTTTCAAAAATGTCTGAAATAATTTATGGTCATTGATTTGACCCCCGATCAAAATGATCCAAAAATATATCCGAATCCTTGACATGGAACATGTTGGTGATTTTTGGTTATTACTGAAGATGTTGCCGCTGTTGTTGAACAAGGCCCATAGTTTTATAATTTTCCACCCCAACCTTTGGATGATACTGGTTACAGAAACATTGATATCATCCAAATCGAAGATAAAGATCCGATGAAAGGAAGGAAAGAACATTATTTTCTAAAATGGCCTAAATTAAAATATCACAACAGCAATGTGTCTTTGACCAAACACGTGAAAATGCTTCTATAAAGATTATTAATGATTCCTTAAATGAATCTATAAATGCATCTAAAGTTCAATTTTGTTCGAGCATTATGCACATGTTCCATGATAATTAGAATAAAGATCTAAATCAAGAATCTGACTTCTAGAATGTTCTGATAATTAAAATATCATTCGAATACGGCATCGTCTCTAAAAAGCGCACGCCTTTTAGGTTTATCCTAGTAAAAAAAACTACCACAGCTTTTTCCATGACCTAAGTTTTGTTTCAAAGTACACAAGAAGCAATAATACTTGAAGCTCAAGTTAGGTTGACAAAGAGAATTATGGCCAATATGGCCTGCCTTTCAAAGGTCAAAAACCAAAAATAAGACCAAAATGCGACGCGCTATAATAAGCGATAAGCAATAAGGTAAAAAACAAAGAGGACAGCCGCTTGATTTATTAGAATGGTCGCCATTTTGAGTGTGGTTTGGATTTGAACATTCTCCTTCTATCTATATATCTCTCTCCCTTTCTCTCTGTCCATTCCCGAGAAAACATGTGTTGAACATGTTTGGATCGGCCAAGTTCCAAAGAAAATAAACATTCTGAATTGCCACAATTTCCGGAAACCCATCGAATGTTATATCAATATGCTGGTTTTTGTTTTTGGAAAAACCCCGACCTCTTGTTATAGGGTCTAATTATCATAAATCTCATGTAGCACTGTCTGATTGAGAGAACGCGCACTAATTGTAGATCTGTAGCAATTGTTGCACAACATGGTTTTCGATTTTTGTGCATCTTTGTGCAGCAGAAAAACCATTAGCCATCGAACATGTGGATTGTAGCAGATGTAATTAAGCCTTCATTAAGCGAATCATTAGCCTGATTAAAATTTTGATTTTGGCAGCAATTAAGGGAGATGAATTGGTTCATCATAGCAATAAATCAATTAAATCTGAAGCAATTACAACCATCCATCGACCGTTTTCTCGTTCGACGGATGGTTTCACTGGAAATCCATTTGTTATTGTTACGAATACGAATTTGTCCTTGAATGCGGAACAACGAAAATTGTCCGGTCACCAATGTCATCGAGGATGATTCCATAATTAGAACTTCTCATCAACGATTGTTATTCGTACAAGCATTCATTCGAATGTTTCCTATTTCCAATGAAACGATTGTTTATCAAAAACCAATAACGACCAAAAGTCGTAAATCCAAAACCAAAACCATAAAAAAAACCATCGTTAAGCCATAGTTAAACCAATGTTACTTGAGCGCAGAGAAATGATGTGTAATGACAATCAGTTATTCAAAATGATGCTACATGGGAGGCAACCTTTTCGCCACACTGCCAGTATATGCAAGGAGGAACCGTTACACACACACAAACAGCCAGAGCTTGTACACAGTTTTTATCATCCACATAAGCAACACCAATAGCTTTCCACCACAGTTAAACAATTTGTAGGCGGGATCAAACCTATTTCAAATGTCGCTTTGAGCATTGATTCTGCTCTGTATCTGCTATTTGTGTGTGTGTGTGTGTGTGTGTGTGTGTGTGTGTATGCGCAACAGTGGCCAGATTTTCACTCCTCCCATCTCGCAAGCAGAAAGGAAGGAATAGTAGCCAATAGAGATTTTCGCCAACCACCATCAGTATTTAAACGCCATTTCTTCAGATGGGATTTTCATTGAATTGGTGGTCGCACAATAACCACTGGTGAAAAGAATTCGTCGATACTTTTTCAAAACTAATATGAGAGAGTACTTAAAGAAATAAATATCAATGATTTCAGTTTATTTCTTCCAAGTACTCTCCTATATTGGTTTTGAATTCCAACAGACAACTCACAAACCATTAAATTTAAACCAAAAGATAAGTTCAAAATTTTAATTATTATTATTTTCAGAATATTCATATTATTTAAGGATTCATGTGTTTAATGGATTAATTTGTCAGCTGTCAGATTAACGTTTTTTAAAAAAAAACGTTAATGAAACAAAACACAATACATTTGGCAAACATTTCAATCCATTAAATACTTGATTCAATCAATCAACAAGTATCTGCTTTGATTAGAGTTATTGCCGTATGAAAAAATAAGTTCAAAATTTTAATAATAATTATTTTCAGAAATATTCATATTATTTTGAGATTCAGGTGTTTTTTAGATCAGCCTCTCAAATGTTAGATGTTAGAATGTCATGTTTTGTTGAAAAATTTGAAACAAAACACAATACATTGGAGTAGTTGATCTATAAAATTCTTGATTCTTTCAATCAACAGTTTTTCGCTTTGATCCGAGTTATGCCGTATCCCAAAAATTGAGCCTAAAACATATCGTATGTTTTGATCAAAAATAGTTTTTGTTTTTTCCAGGATTAAACAATAACATTATTCAACATGGACATTTGTTGAAAAAAAGGCTCACATACAATTAATCACAATCATGATTGTTCAAATTCATCAACTTGGATCCTTTTTAAAATTCATTTTAAAACAGGTATTATGGTTTGCTTTTGCTGAATGATCGATCGATGAATGAATCGTGATTTAAACTAACCAGGAAAAGATCCCATAATATCCGTTTTATTTTGGACTTAAACTACTAAATGAAGACAAAAATCAAAATTGTTTTAATAATCATTCTGTAATAGGATCGATCAAAATGTTTATATAATTCTGTGAATTAGGTATTTGGTCAGTTAGAAACCCGTTTATGAGATTAACGTTTTGTTGGAAAACAATGAAACGAAACAAAAGCCAATAGTAAACGGATGTCTACACTGGCCAATTACTTTGATTCATTCAATCGACAGTTTTTCTTGGGTTGATCCTAGTTATTGCTCATTCTTAAATTATAAAGGATACATCATAATCATTCTTATTATTATTGTAATTATAATTATCAATCTCTATTTTTGATAAAATTTGAAAATAATAAAACAATATTTCAAATTTTTTAAACACATTTTTGTTAAATTATTATTGATTATTGCTGTTTGGATGCCAAGCTTGATGCGATTCTTCAACGTGTTTGGTAAAATTGGAACCATCATACAATGCATCATATAGACGAGATTTAAGAAACAAATATTTATTATCCGGTTCCGGTCTATGATGAGCATAACCTTTGGCAAAAAGATATTCCGCAACACGTGTGGCCAAACGCAATGAAACTTCATTGATATGATCTAATGGTGGATAGACGCTTCCCCTATCCAAATCTTTTTGCGAAACTTGTTCGGCCAATGCATTGGCGGCAACCAAAAATACTTCATCAGGAATCTCGTTCACTTGGCATGCCATCACTGCCAATGCAACGCCAGGAAATATGTAAGCATTGTTTCCTTGACCTGGCTGAAATACGTTTCCTTCAAAATGAACATCATCGAATGGTGAACCACTGGCAAACACACATCTACCATCGGTATATTTGTATGCTTGTTCAGCAGTACATTCAGCCTTGGAAGTTGGATTGGAAAGGGCGAATATTATCGGATTCTTATTGATCTCAGCCATCCGTTTCAAAATACGCTCATCGAAAGCACCTGCAACGGCGGCGACACCTGAAATCAAAAACCAATCAATGTCAGAATTCAAGTGTCTATATTTAAATCTGAATGAATGAACCAATCAAACAAGTACCGATCAAACAAGTTGGCTTGACCAAATCGACAATCTCCGCTAAATCTTTTGAATTTTTGGCATTCTTGCAAAATGGCAGCTTATGCTCATCATTTCCGGTTGGACGAGAAGTTGTCACTAAACCATGCGAATCGATCAGCCATATTTTTTCATGCGCTGTCTTCGAATCAATACCGTTCTCTTCCATGGCCATCACTATTAGGTTTGCAATGCCCAATGCAGCCTGATCAAATGACGGATGAAGGATTTAGAATCAAATTAGAATCAAAATCAAAATTATCAATTTTCGTTTAAAATACTTGGTACCTCTCCAGCGCCAAGAAACAAGAACTTATGTTGGCCAATTTTAGTGTTGGTTTTCTTCATTGAAGCCAATAATCCAGCCACAGCAACCGAAGCAGTACCCTGTATATCATCATTGAATGTACAATAATGTTTTTTGTACTTTTTCAACAATCTAAAAGCATTCTTATTGCCAAAATCCTCGAATTGAATCAAACATGAACGTCCCCAGCGTTTCACAACGGCCTCCATGAATTCATCCACTAACTGATCATAATGCAAACCGGTGGCGCGTTTTTGTTTCAATCCAATGTAATATGGATCATCCAACAATGCTTGATTATTGGTGCCAACATCCAACGTAACTGGTAATGTTAATTCTGGTGGTATACCACCGATGGCCGAGTACAGTGCCATTTTTCCCACCGGTATGCCCATACCGTTGGCACCCAGATCTCCCAGGCCCAGAATACGTTCACCGTCGGTTACCACGATGGCCTGCAAGCCATTTAGGAAAAAAATAGATTTACTTTTTGCACCTACACACACACACACACATTGCCGTGTTTGGACACCTACTTTAACTTCTGGTTCGCCACTATTTCCCAAAATTTCAAAAACTCTTCCAGCATCATTGATGGTGATGAACATACCTCGTGGGCGTTTAAAAATCAAACTATATTTTTGGCATGCTAAACCGACAATAGGCGTGTAAACGATGGGCATCAATTCTTTAGTATTGTTTTGAAGAACATGATAAAAAAGCCTTTTATTATGATCCTGTAGATCTCTAAGAAACATGTATTTTCCCAATTCACTTTGGATTTGTCTTAGATTCTCCATTGTAATCTTTTCTTGAAGTTCTTGGGTACGAACCGCAGCGGGCAAAAGTCCTTTAAGTTTATACACTTCACGTTCTCTGGTCGTGAAGGCCAAACCCTATTAGATCGAAATAGTGGAAGAGCAAAAAAGGGCAAAATTATAAAGAGGAAACACTTATTAAATAATATATTGTGGTTACCTTGTTTACGTTGGGCTCACGTAACAAATCGACACCGTATAGTTTTTGCATATCTATTTCAATATCTAGGGTTGATAGAAACTTTCTTGAATGATAATTCCAGCCACCTGTATTGTTGCGGTTGTTTGAAGTTGTTGCTTTTAATGTATGCAAATGTCTTCGTTGTTGTTGCGGATGTTGATCAAGTTTATTAGCGGAACCACAATTAATAATCGTACGCGGTATAAGTTTATTGTTCAATGTAGACCAAAGCCCGAACGATCTTGATTGGTTGTAATTCTGGATGAAAATGCAAACACAAACGGAAAGAAACACTCGATTTTAGTTGGAGGAAAAACCCAAAATCGATACTAAACTAGACAATGGAAGGTTTTTTTCCTAATCAACCGATCTTAAATATACGCACACGGGTGTTGTTCAATACGTCGTATTAATGAAAATTATGGCCAGGTATGATAGCTAAAGCACATACAAGTGATGGTGCTTTGTATATTATTTTGTGAGTACTTGTTTATGAACAAATTTTGGATGATTCGAATGATGTTTGTGGCAGTTTGCGTCTGCTAAACACGCGATAATGTCGCAAACATCTATCTATTTCCTTCTCTCCCTCTCTCTCTCTCTTTCTCTTTCTGTCTCTTTTCCTCTTGAATTCCCCTCGAGAGTTCCTCTGAAATGATATTGAAAAAGTTAAATTATTTTTCCTTTTTTTCTCTTTCTCTCTGCCTTTTCGATTAGTTACATCTACACTTGATTGACGTAATGAATATACTAAAATTAAATGGAAATGTTTGACCAAGGTTAGCCAGCCAGCCAGCCAGCCAGAGAGCCAGCCAGCCAGCCATTGATTGGTTAACCATGGTAATAAATGATATTATCAATTTGAAAATGATTACAAAAATGAAAATTGAAGTGTAGTTCTCAAACAAATCGACCAAATCATGCAATATTCACTTGTTGGTCGTGGTTGAAGATTACCACCACTCGCTAGCCACAGTGCCGTCGTCAAGGTGTGGGAAATCTGTTTTTTTTTTTGAAAAACTTCTAAGTTGGCACATAGATTAATATGCTTTAGGAATTTGTTGAGAGCTTTCTTGATAGAGACCCCACACCATATCGAAAAATATCCACCATTTTTTCAACATAGCCGTTTATGGCGAGAATTTCCCAAAAACTTTTCGGAACTATTTACACAGCGCAATGAACGCAGCGACTATTTACACATTCTTTCAACAGGTATCTCAAAATCCAGAATGTAAACAGAGAATGGCTAGAAAATTCAATGTGAGGCTACGAAAGGTCTGTTGAATGTCTCCCAAAAGAAAATTCGAAAAGGCTTGTCAGTGAAATGATTAACGCATTTTTGTTACCTGTGCAGAACAACTAGTGCTAACAAAATCATGTCGATGATAATTCAACGGGCCAGCGCAAAGACATCGTGCAGCTAATTCACAATCACAGCGACAACTGCGAAGATTTTTACCGCAACAAGCACATTCAATGAAATTACAATTAGCGTATGAATCTAATGGTATTGGGAATAAATGTCTTCGTTGGCCACGATATAAAACTGGTGGATTGCGTGGTGGAACACTGGCAACACCCGAATTTGATGGCTGCTGTAATTGATGGCTTTCTTGGTGTTCCAATGGATTTTTCCAACAACAACAATTACAATCAGACGATGGTGTTGAGCAGCAAAGATTATTACCCATGTAACTCTTTCAGCGCAGATTCAGGCTAATGCTAAATTGTGTTTCACTTAAGTTGGTCAGAATTTAACTTTGTGAACAACAATCAAGAAAAACCTGTACACGTTTGTTCACTTTAAAATCCGGAATGAAATTTGGATTTTGTTTGGATTTCTTTTTAAGAATAAAAAAAAGCAAACCAGCCAGCCACTCTTTTCTTTATTTATTTCCTTTTTCTCAGTGCTGTTTTCTCTTTCCGACACTCTTGTTGTTTGATTTTGTTCCAAAAACAGTGATGAAAAAGAGAGAGAGAGAGAGAGACCAATAGGACGAGATAGTTTGGCTTATTGTTGTGCCAACATTAAGTGAAAGTTCTACGGTGTGATTCATCATAATGGCACACTAGCTGATCGACAGTTTACCAAAAAGCTATTTAAATAATGAGGTTAATTATTTGAGGATATAATGGCCCTCGACAATCCACCTGAAACACACTTATATCCAGCTAACTAGCCAACTAAATAATAATGATTAGTGTAGATCACTATGCATATGTTGGACCATTCTGAAATGGTTTTCTTAGTATTATTTTTTTTCTCAATTTTTTTAAGACCATCAAAATTACTTTCATAATCATTGTCGGTATGAACAATTATCCCGTGTGTTCCATTCGTCGATTCGGGTGATTGATTGACTGATTGATTTTGAGACGATTGGTCTCAAATGAATAGCAAACACACACACACACACACACACACACACACACACACAAAAATATGCGTACAAT